>JAZHYW010061560.1:0-17998 GCA_037355805.1 Ixodes ricinus
AAACAAAACACCCTTAACTGATAAGAGAGAAGAGACAAGCGCAGGGAAGAGCCCGTCAGAAATCTGTAGTAACTCCGAGTTGGTTTTCAGCATGGTTAAAACGCACAAACAGAAAGGAACAGTGAAGAGGGAAGAGGAGAAGAGACCAAGCGCAAAGAGGAAGAGCCCGATGCAACAAGAAAATAAACCAGCAATAATGCCGTAGTTGGGCGAGCTTGGCAATGATTGAGTTCATGGTTAAAGTTGCGCACAAACAGAAAGGAACAGTGAAGAGGGAAGAGAGAAGAGACAAGCGCAAAGAGGAAGAGCCCGATGCACAAAGAAATAAACTGCTAGTAATGTCGTTAGTTGGGCGAGTTGGTAATGATTGAGACATGGCTAACATTCTGCGCTGAAGACAGAACAGGAACAGTGAACAGTGAAGAGGGAAGAGTGAAAGAGGGAAGAGAAGAGAGATATTTCTTGTGCATCGGGCTCTTCCTCTTTGCGCTTGTCTCTTTCTCTCTTCCCTCTTCACTGTTCCTTTCTGTTTGTGCGCAATTTTAACCATGTTCTAACTGCATGTATGGGCCACACCCTCCATACTTAGATCTAGATATTAGAAAAAAATAAAAGATCTTAAAAATGATTTGTGTATATGTCGGCCGCATCCCCCTCTTTTCGAGGTGCCGTCGATCGCGTCCACGGTGTGGGACTCCGCGTCTCTTCCCCGTTCATGCATCTAGCCCGCTTTTCGTCGTGTTTTGAAGCGCCGATAAAAAGATTACGCGAGTAAAGCTTCAGAAAGCTGCACTTCTTACAGTTTTTGCATCATCTGTGGTCGGCTTTGGCACACGTGACAATTGCCGCCGTGAAATCGAACGCTCTGCCTTCCAAACGTCGTCATTAGGCATTGTGGATGTTTCGAATTACAAAGTATGTGTGCCTCCGCAAACCGAGAGTAATGGCAAGTACTTTGAAACTACGGTAGAACACCTTTATAGTAAACCTGTCGGGACGGAGCGGTAATTTTACTATATCAGGAAAACATTAAAAAAGTTGTTATTGAAGCTATAAAAGGGAGTGGAAATAAATAAAACGTTTATTAGTCCAAAAACAACTACCACAACTATAAAAATACCACTTACGTTGCAGTAAAGAACTCTGTTATATCAGCTTGTTTTCTAGGCTCTTTGTACTTTCACAAGGAAGCTCTTGAAGCTTGTCGTGTGGGCATAGTATTGCCCATTAGCATCTGCTGCATTTATTGCCCCCCAACTGTCCTAAGCCAACAAGAATTCACATCTTGTAGGGGAGGGTTCGGGTTCTTCATCTGGGCAACACTTGCTCGGTTCATTATTCAACAGACGCGTCAGAAACGGCGCCTTTGTCGACCGATTTCCGATGAAAACTAAGACAAGCCTTGCAACGTTCGTCTGATGCCTCCAAGTCTTTTTCTCTCATAACAGATCCATTGACAGACACGTTTGCAGCGCGCGTTCGTCAAAACCATTCAGGCAGTGCTGTGTCAACAGTATCTCGTTTTTGGAGCTTCGGAGCATTTTTGCAGTTTCCACTGTTTCCATCGGCGATCATGCCCCTAATACGCTTCCCGCTTTTCCACCGAGGCCAACACTGTTGCCACAAAAACGCCTGAATTCACCCGCAATTTGCTTTTGCGTCCGGTCAATAACCTGCTTTTTAAACGAGCGTAGTTCACGTAGATGCGGATCAGTCGTGACACACAGCTCAGTCCCAAACACCCAAAAAAAAGCGGCACCTTCTCTGTTTTGTTAGGCCTATTGTTTTGATAAGGCAGACGATCGCGGGCCCCTGAGAATGGAAACAATCATGAGCAACTGCAGCACCACTCAGAAAAGTGTCGTCGTACGACATAGCACTGTAGCCTGTAGCACTTTGGTAGTTAACACACACTTTTAGAGTTTCTAAGAGCCGATCTACACCGATCTCACCGAGAAATTGTGTTGTTGCGGGGAAATAATATGTCATTGGCACCGTCATGTTTTACTATAACCAGTATTTTGAGCGTTGACGGTTCACTATATCAAACGTTTAAGCTCATAGAGGATATAGAAATTGAGTCGGGACGGACGCCTTCCTTTTACTATAACTGTAGTTTTACTATATGCGGAGTTACTATAACGGGGGTCTACTATTACTTATGTCCTGAGTGTGGCAGACACGCAACAGGTTGTGAATACGGTGTCCACAAGATTTGCGTACGGCGATGGACGAAGCGCACGATCCGGGGCGGGCTTCCAGGTGCACCGTGGCCGCTCAACGTCCTATTGGAAACGAACCTCGAGGTGCCATTCCACGAAATACTCAGCCAACGCAAACCCGAAAAGGTGCTTACTGGACGGCTGGAAAGAGCAACTCTGGCCCCCGCTGACGCCGGGTCAGACTCAAGCGCCCAAGATACGGCAGGTTACACCTACCCAGATGGAAATAAAGGTGTTCCAGCCCAATGCGCGTGATCGCGAGTACATGCAATTTTCTATGCACGTACAGTTGACTCTCATTAATTCAAAATCTCTTAATTCAAACTTGCGGATAATTCAAACTAACGTGCAGGTCCCATCCTATGCGTCTCTATGGGAAGAAACTCCTGACAATTCAAACTTTGCTTTATTCAAACAAATTTTCGGCCCCCTCGAGTTTGAATTAATGAGAGTCGATCAGTACAAAACCGTTTTGTTTTTATCCGCGTATGAGCAGCACCAAAAACAAATTGCGCAAAAAGGTAAACCAAGGAAAAGATTGGCCCATACACACATTTATATGGTATCCCTCGAAAGGCTCATACCTGGTCCTAATTAGCTTTATTTTGCGAGAAAACGCAGGCACTGTGTTTTCACGCAGGCATCGTATAAAGGAAAACTTGAGAAGCAGCTAAACTACTGCAGAAAAACGAACATGCCTAATGTATTCTCTGCTTTCTTTTTCCATTTTTCTGTCTCCCCTCCTTTTCATTCTCTTCTCTCGGGACTAACGACGTCCGTGCCTGTGGTTTTCTGCTTTCCGGTCTCGTCTTTACACCTCTTCCTCGTACGGGACACTCGACGAAGCCCTCAAACGAAAATTGCCCTGTGCGTTCTATAAACCCAGGCACAAGTGGCTGCAAAAAGAGGTCAGATGCTATCCCAAGTTTACACCCCCATACTTCATTTCCAGCTAACTGCTCCTCGGGTGTTATGGAAGGTGTCTCTCTCAAAGGCCCGTTTTCCAGCAGGGGCGCTCCGCGCCCACCGGCGTGCCTCGGCCGTGTGTGCACGCTCGTGGCTCACGAGACGCGTCATCCAAGGTGGGACGCTAGCACCAGAGGCAGGACAACTCCTCCCAGGTGTTCTTATCCTGTCTGGCGAGTATTTCCTTCAGCTAGAGCTAATTACCAATTATAATGAACAACAGTTTATTATACATATTGAAATACTTGTGAACTAGAAAAAATTAATTATAAAAGAATTATAAATAATTAGCATCATTGATGAAGAATTATTAATAAACAAATTATTATTAATAAGTATTACCACTTCGAAGGTGCACTAAATATGTTCCCAGATTGTCTGTTTTGGTGATTAACTCATTTTACGGACTTGGGATCCCAGAAATCGAAGAATTATGCTTGTGCGACGTCCATTTCCCTAATTTGATTGAAGCCAGGCCATGCCTACACGGAAAAATCTGGAGCACAGAATCCAGCGGTAGGCGCCGGCGGCGTGACGACTGGCTGCGCATCAGTCAATTGCAAACACGCCCCTTCTGAAAGAGGGAGACTCGCGACTGGCCGATCGAGCGCCCGTCGTTACACCGCCAGCGCTTCCGCTGGATTATGCGCTCCAAGTTTTCCATTTGCAGAGAGGCGTGGGCACAAACTCAATCACATTTTTAGTAGGAAAGCAGACGTAGCACGGCATATTTTTTAATTTCTAGGAGGCTTGGAGCCCGTAAGATAAGTTATCACCAAGAACAGACCATCTTAGAAACGTCTCTAGTGCACCTTTAATCACCATTAACAAACGACTGATTGCAGATGACTAATTATAATCGAAGTATTAATTTACGCTGCCACGGCATCCGCACGACGGTTCTTCACGACGTCCCTTCGTACCACTACGCTCGCGTCTAAGGGAACCGGCCCCCGCGACGCAATCCGCGTTAAGAACGCCGTTGGGGTGACGTGATCCACTCACCCACGGCGCTGTCCGAGCCGGGGTCCCTGGCCTCGAGGAAGGCCCTGGGCAGGGCCTGCGCCAGCTCCTGCGCTGGGCGGCCACCAGGTGGCGGAAGGCGAGCTGCACGGCCTCGGTGAGCAGGTCCTGGGCGTCCAGGGTGCAGAGCTGACAGGTGTCGGTCCTGGCGGAGGAAGGCAGCAGCTCCGAGGCGTTGGCCAGCCACAGGGCCAGGGGCCCCGGGTCCGAGGAGCGCCGCTCCACCGTGGACCGCACCAGGGCCCCCAGGTGGTTGGCCAGGGCCGTCAGGCGCTGGGCCCGCCGGCCGGGCTGATCTCGGGCCGGAAGTGCGTCGATGCCCGGTAGCGGCAGGCCATGTACAGCGTGTACGCGGGCGCCAGCTTGAACTGCACCCCGGCCCAGTCCAGCTGCCCCACCACCGCCTCCAGGAACACCGCCTCGTCTGCGCAGGGAGGCCACTCTTTTCGGCTGCCCGCACCATTTACCCACGCAGTGATGTTGCAACCGCCCGTATTGTTTGAACGCGATGCACGGATCGCGTGCAGGTTTGCATCGTACCAGGATGTGCCTGCACCTCGCAATGAACGGGGCATGCGACGCGATTGCAATCTTCCGCTTTCCTGGCCTCGCGCTTCGTTTGCCAGCTCGCTCGCTGCGCATGTTTTTCTTTGTACCCCATTTACTTTTGAACTTGGGTACTAGAACATTGCAGTTTCGAAATGCGCATTCATCAAATAAGCGTCGCTGTGTTGCGCATGATTACGAAAGATGTCCATCGGTGATGTTCATTGCACGTACATAGGCAACAAACTTCATGATAGTGAAACATTGTCGCACGAGAGTTTCTTCTAGGAAACAGGGAGACTAATTCCAATTTTGAGTTTCCTGTGTCTTCCATTGGAGCCTGCTAGATGCCTACAACTAAAATGGGCATCTTTTCTAGCTTTTTCTTAACCTTTCCCGCTTGCCCGCCCAGACAACCCCCACCCCACTTTTCTTCTTACTTCGGGTGACGGGAGGGGAGGGCGACAACTTCGGACATTACAGTAGTTGCACATCGATCGGTTGCTCGGGCCCGCCAAATAGCGCTTAAACAGGAAAAATGCTTCACCTACGTTGATCCAGCATCGGCACCGACAAAGACAACTAGGTTACTCGTCGACACGAGTCCGATGGCACGAGCAAATAAAGCGGAACGTTTTCATTTAAGCTCGCAGTCAGTCGCAACATCTTTCCCCTCAACAAGGAGACGCGCTACACCCACAAAGCTACCCGGGGAACCCGTGTTCCAACCCCGTTTGGGAACACCCACTCTAGACGAACTGTGGGGTACTTACGCTCCTCCCAGAACTCGAGCACGGCCGGCAGGATGGGGTCCCCCTCCGGACGTCCCCCCGGGCGGGGGGCCGGCGTCCTCTGTGCGATGCGAGTGGACCGGAGCCGTCTCCCCGGCGTCGGGGGCCCCTCGTAGCGCCGACGCCGGGTCCTCCTCCCCGACCAGTCTGCGGGAATACGCCCCGAGGCCCTTCAGTGTGGGGCGACCCCCTCGGGGGACAGAGGGGCCGCTAAGGAGCGGGAACGCATCTCTCGACCGGTGTTGTCATACCACCCGCGCATCGAAACTGGTCCCGAAGTGGCAACCGATTACCCTATTTCCTCAAATATAGCCCACAAACTACGCGAGTTTAAAAGTTGAAATTTAATGCAGAGCAGACGAGCTAGGAGTGGCGGATACAAAGACTTGCCTTTTCGAGATCATTCATTGCGACGAGATGCGACGGATGTTGCGAACAATCATTTTTGCATAGTATGAGCTCCTTGTGAGTAAATAAAGCGGACATTATTTTAGGCTGCAACGGGCGACGAAAATATTTTTACGCGCAAAATATGCATTGGGCGAGGATTATCTCTGCAAAAACTTGTTTTCCACTTAAAGTTTGCTCCTGCTAACCATACGCCAGATGCGATCCACCGTCTGGAAAATATGGTATGTCACACAGGTCAACCTGTCATGCTGTCGGATCTGACACGATACGTCAGTCGCGCAAGTTCCGGCCCAAAAAGAGGAGCGAAAGCGAGGTGTCACTGTCGTAGCGGCGTCCCGACTCATGGCAGCCAAATTTTCCCGACCACCACGCCCTAAACAGACTTCCGACAGAACGAGCTTCCGCCAATTCCTGAGCCTGCTGCCACTGCTAGGATCGTGGAAGGCAACGGCACCCCGATGGGCGCAACGTCGTCGAGCGGGAATCGAGGAACCGCAAACGAGGAAGCGGTAAACACTCCAGTCAAAGATGCATTCCGGGAACCATGACCACCACACCAGCACAGTGCGTGGATAAAGAGCACGACACGGTTAACACTAACGAGAGATTGCCATATTTTTTTTTTTTTTTATTTTTAGAATTTTAAGGTTTATTGAAACTAGCAATACGATTCACTTCTTTGTTATCGACCGAAAGAATTTCGATGAATGTCACTTTCACAGCGAAACAGCGACTACACTGGATGGCTTCACGCACTTTTCGTCTATGTATCTATCTATCTATCTGGCTATCTAACCTCTTACGCCGCGGGTCGATAAATAAATAAAAAAAGACCGGCGCCGGCTGGGATTCGAACCGTTGACCCTTTGATCAGCAGGCAGACGCGCTAACCACAGAGCTATGAAGGCAGTCATTCAACGCACTCTAAACGGTTGTTTATATCTTTACCATAGGACGCGCTTTACAGCGCTGTCACGCTACCGGTCGCGCGCGTTCCATGCACGAGGGCTCATTCCGCTCTCGTGAGGCTGAGCACGGCCGCCTAGCTCACCCTCTCCCGCGCTCGGGAGAGGGTGATGTGGCGGCCGTGCTCAGCCTCACGAGAGCGGAATGAGCCCTCGTGCATGGAACGCGCCGCCTAGCTGTGACAGCGCTGTAAAGCGCGTCCTATGGTAAGATATAAACAACCGTTTAAATACCGTTGGTTGAGACTAGCTGAGACGCCAGAAAGTCTGGTCGGTACCATTTTGAGTGTTTGTGCGTATGGCGCGTGCTTTGCTCGCCTTCCTAAGTGACACAAACGCACGTGCTGGGCTGCGGAGATCGTGCGCAGGGCTGTGAAAGTGTCAACAAATTTAGAATCGCCTCAAGAGTGGGCTGGCGTATCTAGAGTGTGCCGGCCACCTGACGAACGCGCATAACTCCGCACCGTTTGATGCTATTCGCATTAACGTAGATAATCATTCCCAAAGGATGGGTTCTGCTGATTTTTCATATGTTAAAGAGTCGACAACGATTGCAACCAACCGTGCACGCGAGCACGCTACACCTCGCCAGACCTGCCATTCGCGTCTGTTGCCTGACCAGGGCTCGCCAGAAATGGCGTTTCAGGTGGGACCGAGCAAGCTACGACACCTGCGTACCGGCCTAGGACGTACTGCGCTGACCTCGGCGGTCCACGGCAGCCGGCACATCGTAGTTGGTCACGAGTCATCGCCGAAACCGTCGGACAGCGCTCGAACACCAGCACCTCAAGCGGCTGCTTTCCTAGTCGCCCGTCTTGCTAACTTTTGAATCGAGGCGGGTGCAAACCAACTGTTGTCATTGAGACCGCCGTGCATCCCAATATAGTCGAGGCGAGCACCGCGAGTGCAGCTCAATCAGGAACGAATCAGTGCCGCCGGCGGTTGGAATGCCGGGGTTGGAGCCACTCGAGCGCGCGGGCTCTGTGCTCAAAGCGCAAAAGCACGGAGCAGTCTCGAGACATCGGACCACACTCTCTGCGTACTCGGGGGATAGCCACCCGTCCCGGGCAACCATGCTGGGAACATTCTGCATTAGACACAAACAGCCTGGCATGAAACGCACTTCCTGAAAACAGTGTGCGCTGCACAAGAGTGGTGGATCATGCAGTGAAAAGTGTAACATGCTTCCTCCAACGTACGTTGAGCGATACTTTCGAGGAAGGGCACCCGCAAAAACACAATGCATTCGTTGGTGTACCAAGCAAAAAACATTAGTAACTTCTCGAATATTGAGCATCTGAGTGGCATTTTATGGCTGGAATGCTACACGTAAACACCTTGATTTCATGTAAGGCTTGAGAGACTACTCACGGTAATGCCTATGCATTCTACCAAGCTTTCTCGAATGTCAAACCCCCATTTGATAGCCATCGCAGGAATGCGCACTAATTTACACTTGCACGACACTCTCGCTTGAATTTATGAATGCTCACTCACCCGCTAGCAGCTTTCTCACGAGTGTATGCGGACAGACCGTCTACCCTCGCACGAGTATACAACCTCCAACAAATTTTTCACATGACGTTGCTGTCACTCATCAATTTCTAGTAAAGATATGCTTCCTCGAAGCGCATCCTCGCTTCCTAACCCCATTTGCAATCAACAATGTTCTCTCCACGTTCAGTTGATCTCAATATTTGGAGGACAGCACTTGCCATTAGCTGAAGCATCTGGATCGAACGACCACACCAGCCTTCACCTTCTTTAGGTGTACATGCGGTGGCACCAATCTCAAACACGGCTATGGAGGGTGCACATCATGCGGTCAGTGGCCCGTAGAGGTGGCACCTGATAAGTGTTAATCACGGGTGCGAGTATACCACCGCAGCCGTCCGCACAGCGTGCTTCGCCGATATCAAATAAAACTTTTTCTTGCTTTGCAAAATAGAACACTACTGACCCCATCAGGTGGGTGGCACCTGCTCCAGAGAGTGCCACCGACCACCCCGGGTGGGTGGCACACTCTGCGAGGGAGGCGCACTGGCGCGGCCGCACGTGCCGTCCCGTTCCGAGGAAGCGGAAGGTGTGGTGTCTCTGCCAAAGCGCACCAGGGCCCCATGCTGCAGGATGGTGGTGTCATACACCCGGCACCCGTCCAGGTAGATCTCCGCCTCCTGGTGGCTGGGCGCCACCGTCACCACCCTTCCGTGTGCGCTATCACGCAGTGGCGCGGTGGATGCCCGGCCCCTGCAGCTGCGCGACATGCAACATGTTGTTTCACCACCGCACACGCCGGGTTTGAACCGGATATTACAGTCAATGATCCGTTGTATTTAGGGAGGACATCACCCAAGAGGGAAAACGCCAGTTCCCAGCCTGGCAAACTAATTAAATTAATTAACTGTGGAGTACTTGTAGGCATTATAAAAAGTGTAGCGCAAAGTTTCACTTGGCGTAGGACATATCATTGCATCAAAGTTCGGCGGCGGCAAAATAGAGATGAAAGGGTAGCTGGTAGCGGAGGCTACCTTTAGGAATACCAAAGCAAAAACATTATCAAAAATTAGCGATAAAAACGCTGGGGCACCTGCTGGAAACCACGGAGCCGGGAACCAATGCTTTAGATTGCAAGGAACACACCGCAAATTCACGTTTCCGCGATGCACGATAAACATCACGAGAATCGTTGCTACAAACTCCCAGTGCCGCGGAAAGGATGGCCGCAGGATGCCGGACTGCTGTAGACGGCGCCTACCTGCGGCATTAAGACCTTAATGGAAACTCAGCGGCAATTTGCATCCTCAGAGGAGTCGAATGCCGCACGCCGCGGACGCATGCATTCTGGTGCTTGTGGGTAACAATACTACACGGGAATCTGCTACAAGCTTGCCGGTCGCAGTGATCGAGTACTCGCGGCGACACGCGTGAATTGCGGACAAAAGCGTGGGAACCATTATGAACTCACTCATCAGACGTGCGGCATCAACTGACTAGCCTGCGCGCGGTGGATGCACGATTCTCCGGCTGAACTTTGACGCGTGAGGTCCGACGGGAGACTCGAGGGGCATTGTTTCGGAGTTTTATGTTGTGATATTCAGCCAGAAAACATGGTATAGAGCGTCGCTTGAAGCGCTCTCTCAAAACTCCACGGTAGTTTATTTGTTTTATTTTTTTTTTGTATGTGTAGCACAGATCAGTCTGGAGAGTGCGAGTCTGACGAAGACACAGGTGAAAAGTAAGATTCACAATAAGACTGTTCCGAAAAATCACAAGGGAAGGGTGCTGATATTGATAACGATTAGCAGTGGATGGCGATTCATATGGCATCGTCACCCTCACGATGGATCTTCATATTGACCTCTTGGGTAGGCCAGTTGTTTACTACCTATGAACCCTTCCATCATGTCTCAATTCTGGATTGTGCGCATTATTGTATTTGTTTAGGTATAATCCCAGAGGATGTGCCATTTTCTTCTTGCATACATTGTGCAGTTTTCGTTCGTCATTTCGGTATCAGTTTCGGTTGCAAGACACGCCTGCACCTACGGGACGCTGGTCCCATCAAGGCCAGAGTTCACGCGACACTTGTGTTTCTGCATTGACGTCCAAGCAGGAAATCTTGAATGACGGATGGGAACAGTTGAATGAGACCTCTTCCACGTAGACCGAATGTGGGCGGGGAGATCTCATTTCAGGAAACTTTGAACAAGTCACATCTTTTTCTGCCCTTCTTTAAAAGAATAAGTAAACACCACTTCAAGAGCTCTTTCTGCTTCTAGACTAAGAAGTCATCTTTATTTCTGCTATTTTTTTTTTTCTTTTCGTATCCGATCTCAGGTTTTAGTTACGGTTTGGCGAGGAGCCGGATGTTTTACTCGTTAGGCTGTCACCGTGATATGATTCATAGAAAAAGGAGATAACCAGATATCCCTAACGAGCGCTCAAAGCTGCTTTTAGGAGGCAACAGCGATTAGTTGAAAGTTTTGCCTTGTAGTGGCATCTGCTCTGTGGGCGAACGTACGGAAATAAAATTTTGGCTATCCTCAAATGATTCGGATGAGCAACTAAGCACTTTTGCTTATAATTTTGTTCGCGTTTTGTATAACTGATACACTGTAACAGCATCTTGTGAATTTGCCGAGAACGTAAGCCCAGTCAATCTATATTTTTGTGGCTGTTTGTCTTTCCGCTGTCAACATTGAATTTGAGGCGACGTCAAATAAGATGAGATTTTGTTTACACCGAAAGAATGGTTTTGTGGTAAAATTCCCAGTGTTACGACACTCCAGTTTCCGACATCGACATCCAACCAAAACTCACGAAACATGAACGGAACGGTCGAGTGAGATTCTTCGCTCCGACAGAACGCGGTTTCCTTTTGTTGCTTTCCGCGTAATCCATACCTCTCATGCGTAACCCCAAAAGAGTGGACAATGCCACCCTCCAGATGTAGCTCCTCGTACGACCGGCCGCAGCAGACACCACGCAGCCGCCGGAGCCAATCAAGGTCGTGCAGGCGTCACGCAGCCTCGGAGAGGAGGCGCAGCGACGTGCGGAGAGTGTATCGCGAGCTACATTTGCGGAGCCGGATTGGCCGAGACGGCTCAGCAGCATTCACCGCGGTCGGACGTACGGTGAAACAGCATGTAAGTCAAGCCTCCTAAGGTAAGCTACGGTTATACAAGGATACGTTTTCTTTATTTTCTTTTTATCGAAAGAAACTTTTTGCGACTAACGGAGACTCGTTGCGGCGAAGGCAGCCCCCCAGAGCCACCTAGGAATCTCAAGAACGCTCATCCAACCTAAAATACAGCCGCCGACATCCTCTCGGGGAGCGCGGTTCTGTCGAGATTAGGCGAAGCCCCGTCGACGCGTTTCCCATACCTGCAGACACTGCGTTCCCCGAGGGTGCGGAGCCCACTTCGGTCATGTTGGAGCAGGATGCGGTGGCGGGGCCCCGGCTGGCCCCCGTCCGGATGCACGGCCAGCAGGAAGGGCAGCCGGTCGCACAGGCTGCCGCACCGAAGCCCCCTGAGGTACCACGCCTTGGGCGACACCCCTGGGAGCAGCCCCTGGGGGACGCCAGGGCCCGGAGCTCCACGCCCCGTGTGACGACGGCTTCTTCTTGCGCTTGCGCGGCTGGTAGTCTGCCGGACGCCGACGGATGTGGAACGACAGCGTGCCTGAGGGCAGGGAGTCGCCACATCGCGCACGGTTGCGCTTACAGAGACCAGAGATGACTCCCTCCCGGTGAGGAGGGTGATTGTCTCGCGAATCTAATACGGTGTTATGGTGCAATACTGGTTTATGGTGAGGGGCAAAATCGAGAAGCAGCCGGGCGTTGCTTCGGCATTTGGGTGGGACCCTGCGTTCGATGGGTCAGGACACAGTCGCAGCCGTGTTTCCTCTTCCGTTTCGGGCGCGCAAAATCCGAGACTGTTAGATCATAGTGTAAAACCTAGAGACCAGGAACCAAAAAAAAAAGGAACAAACACGACACAAGGTTTCTTTACTATGATCGTTCACCAGCTAGCCTGCGCAGTATTGCCATTACTGTTGGGCAGCCGACCGCCATGCTTTCAGATTTTGCGCTAAAAACAAACTTACTTTCTGGCTTCAATTGGGTGACAAGGCACGCTCGACTGGCCACTCATTCCCAGCGCATTGGCATTGGAGCCTCTAAATAAGAAACTGTCCTCGATTGGAATCTCTGGCGGCCGAGCCAGGCCTTTCAGTAAAAATACCCGATTTCGTGGTTCCACCTACTGGGGTAACTGAGGGAGTGGGGTTTACCCCGCTTAGGCGGCTGTGCTGCCTCTCGATGGCGTCAGGGGCAGTCGTCGTGGGCGTCCAGGATGTACTCCTTGACCCCTGGATGGACCCCAGGGGCCCCATGCTGCCTCCGGGCTGGCCGGGGTGGCTGGTCGGGGGAGCGCCTCCGGGGACACTCGGGGGGAAGCAGCTCTCGCACCAGGAGTGACATGCACCTCAAAGTTGATTCCAAAAGCTCGCAGAACTTCTGAGCAATATCGTGAAAGGAACAGCACTAGCTCCTGCAGTAGGCCGAACCCGGCTTTGACGTCACGTCGCTCTGGTGACGCCGCTATTGACACGGCACATGCGAAGACATTTCGCTCGCACGAATCCAGCGTCTTCACACCCACGCGCAGGTGCCCACCTGGTGTGGGCAGATGCTGACTCGTTTGTAAACAATGCATGGTCCTATAACTGAAGTATGTTTTTCCGGAAGAGGTTATTTTCAACGTGCCGGCACCATCTCGAGTGGGACGTCTTTCACTTTCAAAGCTTATTCCACTGTTTTCATCTCGGCATAAAATGTTGGTCCAGGAGAGCTTTTTCATTTCAAGAGTCCATCAACAAAGTGTCTCTACAGCAAAGACACCTTGTCAGTGAGCAGGCGCAGTCAAACTTTCAAAAGCGTTTGACAAGAAAACGAAAAAAAAAAAAAAAAAACTATTTTGTCAACACTGCATCTTGGGCGAGTTGATTGGACGAGTTACCTGGTTGCTGTATGTGCCGGTTGTGCGCAGGGTAGGTTGGCAAACATGACACCGTTTGTTCCAAAGCAAACCAATCCAGCACCAAGTGTACATGTTGAGGGAATAGAGAACCACATTCAATCACCACTTTTCTTCTAAGCCGACTCTACTACGCACGCACTAGATAGAAAGGGGACTTGTGCCTGTTTAGTGCTGCCTTTAGAATGTAACGGGTGCATGAAAAGGAATGCTCTTGTTTATGGTGGTAATTTACGGTGGGGCCGACCGTCACCTATCCAGTGCCCCTTCAAGAGCAGACACTTCATTTCCCCTCTTCCACGTAGCCTGACCCCTCCTTTTTATCTTCCCACCTCGGCACTGCAGACGCCTGCTCAGCGCTACAAAAATTAGACCTCTTAAATGAGAAGCGCAAGGACAAGTGATAAACATGAGAAACAATCTACGCTATCACAACTGTTTAATGAACATAAAATATTATTTTAAAATGAGAGGAGATTTCATTTAAATTAAAATGCCAATTCTATTCGCACATTTTAATGTGCGAATAGAATTCTAATTTAGTAAATCTCCTCTCATTTTCGTCTTTCTTTTATCATTCATTAAACAATCAGTTGTGAGCAAGCGCTCGCCCTGCCTTTCTGTGTTCTGTCCTCTGTCCTCTGCGCTTTTTGTATGTGGTATATGTTTAACCAACTGTACCCAGCAAAGTACTCTCAGAAAATTAGACAGCTGACAAGGGTTTTCCGGTCTGATTTTGGACACTGCAGGTTTCACCCATTGCACCGAAGTATAGCGTGCATCGAGCACTGCCTCCTCATCGATCACGTGTGATCATCACAGTTGCCCCAACCGTTGCGTGCGACATCAACCCGTGCTGCTTTTGTGCCAATCAACGCCTAATCGCCATTGTCATCCTCACCTGCACGAGGCAGTAGTGCAGGGGCTCCTCCTGGTCCAGGCCATACTTGTCCAGGATCTCCTTGACCACGTGCGAGGCCGTGTCCGTCGTGGACAACAGCAGCGTCTTGTACGGCACGTCCCGGTTGAGGGACTCCCGAAGATGCGCAGCGTGCCCCCTGTCCAGTCCCCCACCCAGAGAGACGCTAGAGTCGGCCATCCTGGGCAAAGTGTGCGAGTGTGCCGCGATTTCCCTCGCTCAAAAGACAATGCAATGAAACTACGCGATATGCCACTGAGATTCAAGCCAAGTCAAGTGGACGTGCACATTCTACTGCGACAGCATTCGCGCCCCAGAGGGGAAACTTCTTGCCTCTTCCGCCGTCTCTGAGGCTGGGCAGTCCACGACTTCGAGAAACGGATCCCCAGTCTGATAACCGAAAAAAGCGTTCACCCAATAACTAACACAACATTTTTTTTTTTTTTTTTAGAATGCGTTGAAGCGTTGTGTGTATTTAAGTCTCTTATTTGTTTTCGTCTAAAAGCGCTACCATGCCCACGCAAGATCCAAACACCAACCAGCCCAGCATTCTGCACTTTCGAATGAGACAGATTACACGAGGCCCAGGTACCTCCCCAACTGATGGGGGCTTGTGCACAGAGTAGCATGAAAAAGACTGGCTCTAAGGCACTTACCGTCAAGAAAGAGCTTCCGGGCGACCTTTTGACTGAGCGCTTTCCCCTTTCAAAGCACGAGACCTTTGAAATGATTCAGTAGGCTCAAGTCAAAAAGCAGTGACTCAGTTGCTAAGTGTTTTGAGCAGCACTCGCCGTTTTAAGAATGGCAGAACGAAGACAAAGAAAGGTCGGAGGAAACGCTCGCCCTACCCCTCTTCGTCTTCCAGCCGATGTTCAGCCAGCTTCTGGAACGCAAGCACCACTCAGCACTTTTGCACCATTCACTGCTTTTGACAACTCGAATGTCTGTTTTATGCGTAAATTCTGCTCGCAGATCTTCGAGCGCTCCAAGAGCACTCCATTTGGAGCGCGCATATTCCGCATCGCAGATCTGGCTCAGTGGAGGCATCTTTCCGCTCGATAGATCTCTGGCAGCACCCGCTCCACTGAGCGCCCTCAAACCCCGCCGAACTTACTCGTGGATTTCACAGATCTTACCGGAAGCTGGCAGTGCACCCCACAGCCATTTCCCTTCTAAATACGGCACTGCGCATGCGTCGCGAGGTTGAGAGGCCTGGCAAGACCGGTCAGCAGGCTGAACCACAGTCAATTCGTCGGGGTGGATCTGTTCAGGTGAACGGCGGTTGTTTTACGGCGTGATTGTGACGGCCTCCGAGCAGCTTCACCTCGCGTGAGATCAGGGATACAAAGCCGGGACCGTGGAGCGGTGGTAAATCGTAAGCGTCGAACATCTGTGATCGGCGAAGAGAGAAAGAGCGAGGGAAAGAATGACAGCAGGCGTCGAGGCAGAGGCACGGTTAGGCTGCCAGTTCATTCTGCAGCCATTTGATTGCCACACCTGTTACAGCATTCGCGTGAGCGTGCCTCAGCTGGTCAGCTGAGAAGAGGTGTTCGGCAACGACCGTGTGTTGGAGTGGTTTGTTACCCTTGTAGTTTATTAAAGAATCGTACTAGAAATCTGAACTCCACCACTGGCAACCGCTGACCAACGCCCCGCCGCTTCGAGCCGGCCGAAAAGGTATGTGACGGTGCCCGAACACGGAGTCGCCGTTGGCTGACGACGTGGGAGCCGTGGTACGTATAATTTCGCCACGGCCGCAGTCGCGTGTTATTTCTGCAGGGCCTAACGACAGTGACAGTTGTCACTGGTCGTCGGAGAGAACAGACGCCTGAGGCGTTGGCGGGCTTGTCCAAGCTTGAGCAGCGGCCATTTCCGAACGGTGGAGGGGGACGCGGTGGGGAGGGGTGTGGGGAGGTCGCCTCCAAAATGCAAGTTTATTCCTCCCCTCGTTTGATTCGGAGCGGGTCCCACGGAGCAGAATTTTTGCCTCGCAAAACCTTGGAAAAGCGCTCTGGGATCTACATGAAAGGAACCACCGTTAGATTTGCCAAGTTTGACTGAGTGATTGTTCACTAGTCAGCTTCTGGTTTGCAGTCTGTGGTGGAATCGCACATTGTGCTCTCAGTGCATGATCTACAAAACTACCGCGTAGCGCAGCTCCCGTTGTTCGCAGAACAACGCTGTTCGGCACAAGACGCCTTGAAAGTCCCCGCCTCTCGATAGAGCACACGCGCATCGCTGTGCACAATGTCCTCTTGCACGCTTACAATCGGTCTCGAAACATCTCGATTGCACCTCGTGACGTGTGGCGTGCAAGGCAGTGTCGGAGGCACTCACCTGCGTCCCTCACCCCACGACACCTGCAAGCTCACAAAACTTCATTTGCTAGCGTCGCTTCGAGCTGCGAGGAATGTGGGAATGCCTAGATGTCGCCTTTGTCCTCCAGACAAGCGTTGGCACTGTGCCCTGCTCTCTGACAGAGCGGGGCCGCAGCTGTATGCGGGCCGACGCAATGCAACAAAAAACCGCCTCGCTCAGGCATTCCCTTAAAAAGGCTACGAACGTGAAACAGCGCTCGATGTAGGGCTTTTGCCAAGCAGCTCTTGCAATCGGAATGAGAAATGAATGTGCAGGTGCGGCCCGATGAACTGCAATGTCTACAAGCGACTTCGCATTCTTTACCGTTTAATGCAGCTCTTCTTTGGGGGCCTCTTATTTTCTAGTAAAATGACGCTGCTGCCGGCCAACCCTGGCCGTGAACTTGCACTCTGCACCTACTACATTACTAATATGTAGTTCCTTTTTCACTTCACAGTCCCTGGAGCTCCCTGTTCAGGGTAGGGAGAAAAGAGCCGGGGAGTGTTAACACACCGCTAGCCCCGCCATCTATTAGGTAGCCCCTGGTGCACTCTCTCGCATGCATGACTAAATCCTAGTTTCATAAAGTATTTTGCGACGTCAAATCTACGCACTATCTTCTAACACTTTCAAGAATCTTATAAAGCCCATGATGAAAGAGTGAGTCCGTCAAAACTGCTAAAATTATACGCGCGCGGTCAGAGGTGATCTTGGCCACACCACCGACGGATGGCACCGGTGTGCTCGGGGGTTACGAGAGTATTGAGCGAACGCGAAGTCCGCCGCGAGGCGAGCAGCAAGCGTCTGCGGTTCCCGGCCACTCAGGCCCGAAGCTAGACTGCAGCGAGTGCGCCACGCCAGCGTGCCTAGATTGCTAAGTGCTTTCCTTTAACTGCATCGGCGGTGGCACCTTTATAGGGCTAACGTTGTTCTGTAAGTTGCAAGAAAGCACTCAATGCGCCATGTCGTGCCGCATGTCCAGCCCACTCCACCTCTCCAGGAGGACGACGATGCAGCGTCTTGTCTGGCTTGGGTACTGCAGCACTGCGCATGTAGTTAGGAAGACTGCTTCCGTGCGGCCTGGGTCAAGTGTTCTCTCTTAAATGTAAGCCCTCTAAGCCCCCGCCTGTGAGGATAGCACTTCCTACCCACTGGCAAGGTGCGTAGTTGTGGGCGGTCGGTGGCACTAGCCTTTGCGTGCAACTCGCTAGGCCAATTGTGTTGCGGTGTGTGTTCGCATCACAAACATTGAGTGACA
>JAZHYW010061561.1:0-15176 GCA_037355805.1 Ixodes ricinus
ACCGTATAACTGCATGTATGGGCCACACCACTCCATACTTAGATCTAGATATTAGAAAAAAATAAAGGATCTTAAAAATGATTTGTGTATATAGTCGGCCCGCATCCCCCTCTTTTCGAGGTGCCGTCGATCGCGTCCACGGTGTGGGACTCCGCGTCTCTTCCCCGTTCATGCATCTAGCCCGCTTTCGTCGTGTTTTGAAGCGCCGATAAAAAAGATTACGCGAGTAAAGCTTCAGAAAGCTGCACTTCTTACAGTTTTTGCATCATCTGTGGTCGGCTTTGGCACACGTGACAATTGCCGCCGTGAAATCGAACGCTCTGCCTTCCAAACGTCGTCATTAGGCATTGTGGATGTTTCGAATTACAAAGTATGTGTGCCTCCGCAAACCGAGAGTAATGGCAAGTACTTTGAAACTACGGTAGAACACCTTTATAGTAAACCTGTCGGGACCGGAGCGTAATTTTACTATATCAGGAAAACATTAAAAAAGTTGTTATTGAAGCTATAAAAGGGAGTGGAAATAAATAAAACGTTTATTAGTCCAAAAACAACTACCACAACTATAAAAATACCACTTACGTTGCAGTAAAGAACTCTGTTATATCAGCTTGTTTTCTAGGCTCTTTGTACTTCACAAGGAAGCTCTTGAAGCTTGTCGTATGGGAATAGTATTGCCCATTAGCATCTGCTGCATTTATTGCCCCCAACTGTCCTAGGCCAACAAGAATTCACATCTTGTAGGGGAGGGTTCGGGTTCTTCATCTGGGCAACACTTGCTCGGTTCATTATTCAACAGACGCGTCAGAAACGGCGCCTTTGTCGACCGATTTCCGATGAAAACTAAGACAAGCCTTGCAACGTTCGTCTGATGCCTCCAAGTCTTTTTCTCTCGTAACAGATCCATTGACAGACACGTTTGGCAGCGCGTTCGTCAAAACCATTCAGGCAGTGCTGTGTCAACGTTCTCGTTTTTGGAGCTTCGGAGCATTTTGCAGTTTCCACTGTTTCCATCGGCGATCATGCCCTTAATACGCTTCCTGCTTTTCCACCGAGGCCAACACTGTTGCCACAAAACGCTGAATTCACCCGCAATTTGCTTTTGCGTCTCGGTCAATACCTGCTTTTTAAACGAGCGTAGTTCACGTAGATGCGGATCAGTCGTGACACACAGCTCAGTCCCAAACACCCAAAAAAAAGCGGCACCTTCTCTGTTTTGTTAGGCCTATTGTTTTGATAAGGCAGACGATCGCGGGCCCCTGGGAATGGAAACAATCATGAGCAACTGCAGCACCACTCAGAAAGCTGTCGTCGTACGACATAGCACTGTAGCCTGTAGCACTTTGGTAGTTAACACACACTTTTAGAGTTTCTAAGAGCCGATCTACACCGATCTCACCGAGAAATTGTGTTGTTGCGGGAAATAATATGTCATTGGCACCGTCATGTTTTACTATAACCAGTATTTTGAGCGTTGACGGTTCACTATATCAAACGTTTAAGCCATAGAGGATATAGAAATTGAGTCGGGACGGACGCTTCCTTTTACTATAACTGTAGTTTTACTATATGCGAGTTACTATAACGGGGTTCTACTATTACTTATGTCCTGGAGTGTGGCAGACACGCAACAGGTTGTGAATACGGTGTCCACAAGATTTGCGTACGGCGATGGACGAAGCGCACGATCCGGGGCGGGCTTCCAGGTGCACCGTGGCCGCTCAACGTCCTATTGGAAACGAACCTCGAGGTGCCATTCCACGAAATACTCAGCCAACGCAAACCCCGAAAGGTGCTTACTGGACGGCTGGAAAGAGCAACTCTGGCCCCCGCTGACGCCGTGGTCAGACTCAAGCGCCCAAGATACGGCAGGTTACACCTACCCAGATGGAAATAAAGGTGTTCCAGCCTCAATGCGCGTGATCGCGAGTACATGCAATTTTCTATGCACGTACAGTTGACTCTCATTAATTCAAAATCTCTTAATTCAAACTTGCGGATAATTCAAACTAACGTGCAGGTCCCATCCTATGCGTCTCTATGGGAAGAAACTCCTGATAATTCAAACTTTGCTTATTCAAACAAATTTTCGGCCCCCTGAGTTTGAATTAATGAGTCGACTGTACAAAACCGTTTTGTTTTTATCCGCATATGAGCAGCACCAAAAACAAATTGCGCAAAAAGGTAAACCAAGGAAAAGATTGGCCCATACACACATTTATATGGTATCCCTCGAAAGGCTCATACCTGGTCCTAATTAGCTTTATTTTGCAGAAAACGCAGGCACTGTGTTTTCACGCAGGCATCAGTATAAAGGAAAACTTGAGAAGCAGCTGAACTACTGCAGAAAAACGAACATGCCTAATGTATTCTCTGCTTTCTTTTTCCATTTTTCTGTCCCCCTCCTTTCATTCCTTCTCTCGGGACTAACGACGTCCGTGCCTGTGGTTTTCTGCTTTCCGGTCTCGTCTTTACACCTCTTCCTCAGTACGGGACACTCGACGAGGCCCTCAAACGAAAATTGCCCTGTGGTTCTATAAACCCAGGCACAAGTGGCTGCAAAAAGAGGTCAGATGCTATCCCAAGTTTACACCCCCATACTTCATTTCCAGCTAACTGCTCCTCGGGTGTTATGGAAGGTGTCTCTCTCAAAGGCCCGTTCTCCAGCAGGCGCTCCGCGCCCACCGGCGCGTGCCTCGGCCGTGTGTGCACGTTCGCGGCTCACGAGACGCGTCATCCAAGGTGGGACGCTAGCACCAGAGGCAGGACAACTCCTCCCAGGTGTTCTTATCCTGTTGGCGAGTATTTCCTTCAGCTAGAGCTAATTACCAATTATAATGAACGACAGTTTGCTATACATATTGAAATACTTGTGAACTAGAAAAAATTAATTATAAAAGAATTATAAATAATTGGCATCATTGATGAAGAATTATTAATAAACAATCATTATTAATAAGTATTACCACTGAAGGTGCACCAAATATGTTTCTCAGATTGTCTGTTTTGGTGATTAACTCATTTTACGGGACTTAGGATTCAGAAATCGAAGAATTATGCTATGCCGACGTCCATTTCCCATTAAAATTTGATTGAAGTTCGTGCCATGCCCTTTCTGAGCGGAAAAATCTGGAGCACAGAATCCAGCGGCAGCGCCGGCGGCGTGACGACTGGCGCGCATCAGTCAATTGCAAAACCGCCTCTTCTGAAAGAGGAGACTCGCGACTGGCCGACGAGCGCCCATTGTCACACCGCCGGCGCTCTGCTGGATTCTGTGCCCAAGCTTTTCCACTTAGAAAGGGTGCGTGGCACAAACTTCAATCACATTTTTAGTAGGAAAGCAGACGTAGCACGAGCATAATTTTTTAATTTCTAGGAGGCTTGGAGCTCGTAAGATAAGTTATCACCAAGAACAGACCATCTCAGAAACGTCTTTAGTGCACCTTCAATCACCATTAATAAACGACTGATTGCAAATGACTAATTATAATCGAAGTATTAATTTACGCTGCCACGGCATCCGCACGACGGTTCTTCACGACGTCCCTTCGTACCACTACGCTCGCGTCTGACGGGAACCGGCCCCCGCGACGCAATCCGCGTTAAAAGCCGTTGGGGTGACGTGATCCACTCACCCACGGCGCTGTCCGAGCCGGGGTCCCTGGCCTCGAGGAAGGCCCTGGGCAGGGCCTGCGCCAGCTCCCTGCGCTGGGCGGCCACCAGGTGGCGGAAGGCGAGCTGCACGGCCTCGGTGAGCAGGTCCTGGGCGTCCAGGGTGTAGGCTGACAGGTGTCGGTCCTGGCGGAGGAAGTGCAGCAGCTCCGAGGCGTTGGCCAGCCACAGGGCCAGGGGCCCCGGGTCCGAGGAGCGCCGCTCCACCGTGGACCGCACCAGGGCCCCCAGGTGGTTGGCCAGGGCCGTCAGGCGCTGAGCCCGCTCGGCCGGGCTGATCTCGGGCCGGAAGTGCGTCGATGCCCGGTAGCGGCAGGCCATGTACAGCGTGTGCGTCGGCGCCAGCTTGAACTGCACCCCGGCCCAGTCCAGCTGCCCCACCACCGCCTCCAGGAACACCGCCTCGTCTGCGCAGGGAGCCACTCTTTTCGACTGCCCGCACCATTTACCCACGCAGTGATGTTGCAACCACCCGTATTGTTTGGAACGCGATGCACGGATGCGTGCAGGTTTGCATCGTACCAGGATGTGCCTGCACCTCGCAATGAACGGGGCATGCGACGCGATTGCAATCTTCCGCTTTCCTGGCCTCGCGCTTCGTTTAGCCAGCCTCGCTGCGCATGTTTTTCTTTGTACCCCGTTTACTTTTGAACTTGGGTACTAGAACATTGCAGTTTCGAAATGCGCATTCATCAAATAAGCGTCGGTTGTGTTGCGCATGATTACGAAAGATGTCCATCGGTGATGTTCATTGCACGTACATAGGCAACAAACTTCATGATAGTAAAACATTGTCCCACGAGAGTTTCTTCTAGGAAACAGGGAGACTAATTCCAATTTTGAGTTTCCTGTGTCTCTATTGGAGCCTGCTAGATGCCTACAACAAAATGGGCATCTTTTCTAGCTCTTTCTTAACCTTTCCCGCTTGCCCGCCGAGACAACCCCCACCCCACTTTTTTTTACTTCGGGTGACGGGAGGGGGAGGGCGACAACTTCGGACATTACAGTAGTTGCACATCGATCGGTTGCTCGGGCCCGCTAAATAATGCTTAAACAGGAAAAATGCTTCACCTACGTTGATCCAGCGTCGGCACCGACTAAAGACAACTAGGTTACTTCGTCGACACGGAGTCCGATGGCACGAGCAAATAAGCGGAACGTTTTCATTTAAGCTCGCAGTCAGTCGCAACATCTTTTCCCCCTCAACAAGGGACGCGCTACACCCACAAAGCTACCCGGGGAACCCGTGTTCCAACCCCGTTTGGGAACACCCACTCTAGACGAACTGCGGGGTACTTACGCTCCTCCCAGAACTCGAGCACGGCCGGCAGGATGGGTCCCCCTCCGGACGTCCCCCGGGCGGGGGGCCGGCGTCCTCCTGTGCGATGCGAGTGGACCGAAGCCGTCTCCCCGGCGTCGGGGGCCCCTCGTAGCGCCGACGCCGGGTCCTCCTCCCCGACCAGTCTGCGGGAATACGCCCCAGGGCCCTTCAGTGTGGGGCGACCCCCTCGGGGGACAGAGGGGCCGCCAAGGAGCGGGAACGCATCTTCGACCGGTGTTGCCATACCACCCACGCATCGAAACTGGTCCCGAAGTGGCAACCGATTACCCTATTTCCTCAAATATAGCCCACAAACTACGCGAGTTTAAAAGTTGAAATTTAATGCAGAGCAGACGAGCTAGGAGTGGCGGATACAAAGATTTGCCTTTTCGAGATCATTCATTGCGACGAGATGCGACGGATGTTGCGAACAATCATTTTTGCATAGTATGAGCTCCTTTGTGAGTAAATAAAGCGGACATTATTTTAGGTGCAACGGGCGCGAAAATATTTTTACGCGCAAAATATGCATTAGGCGAGGATTATCTCTGCAAAAACTTGTTTTCCACTTAAAGTTTGCTCCTGCTAACCATACGCCAGATGCGATCCACCGTCTGGAAAATATGGTATGTCACACAAGTCAACCTGTCATGCCGTCGGACGACACGATACGTCGGTCGCGCAAGTTCCGGCCCAAAAAGAGGAGCGAAAGCGAGTGTCACTGTCGTAGCGGCGTCCCAACTCATGGCAGCCAAATTTTCCGACCACCACGCCCCTAAACAGACTTCCGACAGAACGAGCTTCCGCCAATTCTGAGCCTGCTGCCACTGCTAGGATCGTGGAAGGCAACGGCACCCCCGTGGGCGCAACGTCGTCGAGCGGGAATCGAGGAACCGCAAACGAGGAAGCGGTAAACACTCCAGTCAAAGATGCATTCCGGGAACCATGACCACCACACCAGCACAGTGCGCGGATACAGAGCACGACGCGGTTAGACACTAACGAGAGATTGCCATATTTTTTTATTTTTTTATTTTTAGAATTTTAAGGTTTATTGAAACTAGCAATACGATTCACTTTTTTGTTATCGACGAAAGAATTTCGATGAATGTCACTTTTTCTCTATGTTAAAGAGTCGACAACGATTGCAACCTAACCTGCACGCGAGGCACGCTACATCCTTGCCAGACCTGCCATTCGCGTCTGTTGCCCGACCAGGGCTCGCTTCAGAAATGGCGTTTCCGTGGGACCGAGCAAGCTACGACACCTTGCGTACCGCTAGGGACGTACTGCGCTGACCTCGATGGTCACGGCAACCGGCACGTCGTAGTTGGTCACGAGTCGTCGCGAAACCGTCGGACGCGCTCGAACACAACCTTAAACGGTTGCTCATAATCGCCCGTCTTGCTAACTTTTGGAATCAAGGCGGGTGCAAATAACTGTTGCACTGAGACCGACGTGCATCCCAATATAGTGGGGTGAGCACCGCGAGTGCAATTCAACAGTAGCAATCGTGCCGCCGGCGGTTGGAATGCCAGGGTTGGAGCCACTGCGGCACGCAGGCTCTGTGCCAAAACGCAAAAGCACGGAGCAGTTTCGAGACATTACCCACTCTCTGCATACTCGGGGGGATAGCCACCTGTCCCGGGCAACCATGCTGAGAACATTCTGCATTAGACACAAACAGCCTGGCATGAAACGCACTTCCCTGAAAACAGTGTGCGCTGCACAAGAGTGAGTGGATTATAGTGAAAAAGTGTAACATGCTTCCTCCAATGTATTTTGAGCGATACTTTCGAGGAAGGGCACCCGCAAAACACAATGCATTCGTTGGTGTACCAAACAAAAAAACATTAGCAACTTCTAAAATATTGAGCATCTGGTGGCATTTTATGGCTGGAATGCTACACGTAAACACATCTTGATTTCATGTAAGGCTTAGAGACTACTCACGGTAATGCCTATGCATTCTACCAAGCTTTCTCGAATGTCACCCCCATTTGATAGCTAATAAAAGGAATGTTTACTAATTTCGTGCACCACATTCTCGCTTGAATTTATGAATGCTCACTCACCCGCTAGCAGCTTTCTACGAGTGTACGGACAGACCGTCTACCCTCGCACGAGTATACAACCTCCAACAAATTTTTTTACGAGACGTTGCTGCCCTATCAATTTCTAGTAAAGATAGCTATGAAGCGCATCCTCGCCACACCCCATTTCCAATCAACAATGTTCTCTCCACGTTCAGTTGATCTCAATATTTGGAGGACAGCACTTGCCATTAGCGAAGCATCTGGATCGAACGACCACACCACTTCACCTTCTTTGGGTGTACATACGGTGGCACCAATCTCAAACACGGCTATGGAGGGTGTACCTCATGCGGTCAGTGGCCCGTAGAGGTGGCACCTGATAAGTGTTAATCACGGGTGCGAGTACACCTGTAGCCGTCCGCACAGCGTGCGTTCGCTGATATCAAATAAAACTTTTTTCTTTCTTTGCTGAAAATAGAACACCACTGACCCCATCAGGTGGGTGGCACCCGTCTAGAGAGGTGCCACCGACCACCCGGGTGGGTGGCACACTCTGCGAGGGAGGCGTACCTGGTGCGGCCGGTGTGCCAGCTCGGGCTCGAGGAAGCGGAAGGTGTGGTGTCGGCCGAAGCGCACCAGGGCCCCATGCTGCAGGATGGTGGTGTCATACACCCGGCACCCGTCCAGGTAGATCTCCGCCTCCTGGTGGCTGGCGCGTCACCGTCACCACCCCTTCCGTGTGCGCTATCACGCAGTGGCGCGAGTGGATGCCTGGCCCCTGCAGCTGCGCACATGCAAACGAGCCGTTTCACCACCGCACATACCGGGTTTGAACCGGATATTAAAAAGTCAATGATCCGTTGTATTTAGGGAGGACATCACCCGGGAGGGAAAACGTTTGAAGCCCTAGCTTAAAATTAATTAAATTAATTAACTGCGGAGACTTCTAGGCATTATAAAAAGTCTGGTGCAAAGTTTGAGCTGTGTGGGACATTACGCTTACCGTCAAGTTCCGAAAGAACGCCCACCCAAAATAGAGATAAAAGGTGAAAAACATGGGGTGGGCTCTCTTTAGGAGATGCCACAGCAAAACTTTATCAAAAACTAATGATAAACACTCGGGCACCCGCTACAAACCACGTGACGCGGGAACTAATACTCCAGATCGCAGACCTCGCAAATTCACGTTTCACGATGCGATAAACATGCGAGAATTTGCTACGAACTCCTGTGCCACGGGAAAGGATAGCGCAGGATGCGGATGCAGCAGATTCGAGTCTTACCGTGCAAAAGAGCCGCGGAAACCCGCCGAGAATTCGCATCTCACAGGAACGAATGCCGCAATCGCGGACGCAGCAGATTCAAGTTTTATGGTGCAATAAACACACAGGAATCCACTACAAGCTTGCCTGTCACAGGAACCGATATCGCACACGCAGATTGCGGACAAAAACGTGGGAACCACTATGAACTCACTTATCAGACGTACCGGTACAGCAGACTGCGCGGTGGATGCGATTCCCATCGGACGTTATGTGACGTTTGAGGGGGAATCGGGGGTGGCCAATGTTTCGGAATTTTTATGTTAGATATTTAGCCAGAAAAACGGTATGAGCGATCTCTTGGGGAAGGCATTCTCTCAAAACTTTACGGTAGTTTATTTATTATTTTTATTTCTTATATATATAGCACAGATTAGCCCGGAGAGTGCGAGCCTGACGAAGACATGGTGAAAAGTCCAATAAGATGCGATTTTATTTGCACCGAAAGAATGGTTTTGTAATAAAAATTCCCAGTGTTATGACACTCCCGTTTCTGCATCGACATCCAACCAAAACTCGCTGAAACACAAACGGAACGTTCAAATGAGATTCTTCGCTCCGACAGAACGCGGTTTCTTTTTGTTTCTTTCTGCGTAATCCATACTCTCTTATGCGCAACCCCAAAAGAGTGGGAGAATGCCACCCTCCAGATGTAGCTCCTCGTACGACCGGCCGCAGCAGACACCACGAGCCGTCGGAGCCAATCAAGGTCGTGCAAGCGTCACGCAACCTCGGAGAGGAGGCGCAGCGAAGTGCGGAGAGCGTATCGCGAGCTACATTTGCGGGGCCGGATTGGCCGAGACGGCTCGCAGCATTCACTGCGGTCGGACGTACGGTGAAACAGCATGTAGGTCAAGCCTCCTGAAGATAAGCTACGGTTGTACAAGGATATGTTTTCTTCATTTTCTTTTTTATGGAAAGAAACTCTTTTGCCACTAACGGAGACTCGTTGGACGAGAAGGCAGCTCTCTCAGAGCCACCTAGAATCTCAGAACCCTCATCCAACTTAAAATTCAGCCACGCGACATCCCTCTCGGGGAGCGCGGTTCTGTCGAGATACGGGCGAAGCCCCGTCGACGCGTTCCCCGTACCTGCAGACACTGCGTTCCCGAGGGTGCGGAGCCCACTCGGTCATGTTGAGCAGGATGCGGTGGCGGGGCCCGGCTGGCCCCCGTCCGGGTGCACGGCCAGCAGGAAGGGCAGCCGGTCGTACAGGCTGCCGCACCGGAAGCCCCCCTGGGGGACCACGCCTTGGGGAACGCCCTGGGGCAGCCCCTGGGGGGACGCCGGGCCTGGAGCTCCACGCCCCCGTGTGACGACGGCTTCTTCTTGCGCTTGCGCGGCTGGTAGTCTGCCGGACGCCGACGGATGTGGAACGACAGCGTGCCTGAGGGCGGGGAAAGTCACACGTCGCGCACGGTTTGCACTTACAGAGACTGGAGATGACTCCCTCCCAGTGAGAAGGGTGATTGTCTCGCGAATCTAATACGGTGTTATGGTGCAATGCGGTTTTATGGTGAAGGGCAAATCGAAAGCAGCCGGCGTTGCTTCGGCATTCGGGTGGGACCTGCGTGCGATCGGTCGGGACACAAGTCGCAGCTGTGTTTTCCTCTTCCGTTTCGGGCGCGCAAAATCCGAGACTGTTAGATCATAGTGTAAAAAACCTCGAGACCAGGAACAAAAAAAAAAAAGAAGAAACAAACACGACACAAGGTTTCTTTACTATGATTGTTCACCAGCTAGCCTGCGCAGTAACCATTGTTACTGTTAAGACGCCGGCCATATAACATATTTTGCGTAAAAACAAACTTACTTTCCTGGCACAATTGGGTGACGAGGCCGCTCGACTGGCCTTCATTCCCAATGCACTTGGCATCGGAGCCTCTAAATAAAGAACTACTCAATGGGAATCTGCGGCCGAGCCCGAGGCCTTCAGTAAAAATACCCATTTCAGGTTCCACCAAAGTAAACGAGGGAGGGGCGCACCCCAAGGCGGTTGTGCTGCCTCTCGATGGCCAGGGGGCAGTCGTCAGTCATCCAGGATGTACTCCTTGACCCCCTGGATGGACCCCCAGGGCCCCATGCCCCTCCGGGCTGGCCGGGGTGGTCACGGGGGACGCCTCCCCGGGGGACACCGGGGGAAGCAGCACCTGCACCAGGAGTGACATGCACCTCAAAATTGATTCAAAGCTCGCAGAGACTTCTGAGGATATCGTGAGAAAGTTTCATTCCTATAGACCAAACCCGGCTTTGACGTCACGTCGCTCTGGTGGCAGCTGCTATTGACACGGCACATGCGAAGACATTTCGCCTCGCACGAATCCGGCGTCTTCACACATGCGCAGTGCCCAGACCTGGTGTGGGCAGACGCTGACTCGTTTGTAAACAATGCATGGTCCTATAACTGAAGTATGTTTTCCGGAAGAAATTATTTTCAACGTGCCGGCACCATCTCGAGTGGGACGTCTTTCACTTTCAAACTTATTCCACTGTTTCATCTCGGCATAAAATGTTGGTCCAGGAGAGCTTTTCATTTCAAAGAGCTTTCATCAACAAAGTGTCTCTACAGCAAAGACACCTTGTCAATGAGCAGGACGATCAAACTTTCAAAGCGTTTGACAAGAAAACGAAAAAAAAAACTATTTTGTCAACACTGCATCTTGGGCGAGTTGATTGAATGAGTTACCGGGCTGTGTATGTGCCAATTGTGCGCAGTGAAGTTGGTAACATGACACTGTTTGTTCCAAAGCAAACCAATCCAGCACCAAGTGTACATGTTAAGGGAATGAGAACCACATTCAATCACCACTTTTCTTCTAAAACCGACTTCTTACTACGCACGCATAGAAAGAGGGGGACTTATGCCTGTTTAGTGCTGCCACAAAATGTACGGGTGCATGAAGGAATGCTCTTGTTTATGGTAGAATTTACGGTGGACAAAACCGTCACCTCTCCAGTACCCCTTTAGAAGCAGACACTTCATTTCCCTCTTCCACGAGCCTGACCCCTCCTTTTTATCTTCCCACCCTCGGCAATTCGTACGTCTGCCTAGCACTACAAAAATTAGACAGCTGACAAGGGTTCCTCCGGTCTGATTTTGGACACTGCAGGTTTCACCCATTGCACCGGAGTATAGCGTGCATCGAGCACTGCCTCCCATCGATCACGTGTGATCATCACAGTTGCCCCAACCGTTGCTGCGACATAACCCGTGTTGCTTTTGTGCCAATCAACGCCTAATCGCCATTGTCATCCTCACCTGCACGAGGCAGTAGTGCAGGGGCTCCTCCTGGGTCCAGGCCATACTTGTCCAGGATCTCCTTGACCACGTGCGAGGGCCGTGTCCGTCGTGGACAACAGCAGCGTCTTGTACGGCACGTCCCGGTTGAGGGACTCCCCGAAGATGCGCAGCGCGCCCCCTGTCCAGTGCCCCACCCAGAGAGACGCCAGAGTCGGCCATCTCAAAGTGTGCGTGTGCCGCATTTCCTCGTTCAAAAGACAATGCGTGAACTCACCGCGATTTGCCACAAGTTCAAGCCAGCCAAATGGACGTGCACATTCTACTTTGACAGCATTCGGCCTGTGAGAGAACTTTTCTCTCTGCTGCCGCTAGGGTTGCGCTTCTAAAACTTCGAGACACGGATCCCCAGTCTGATGGCTGAATCAGCGTTTGTGTGCATCTAAGTCTCTTATTTGTCCCTCGCTCTGCAGGCGCTTACCATGCCCTGGAGATCCAAACACCAGCCAGCCCAGCATTCTGCATTGAATGGAACAGATTACACGGGCTCCAGGTATCCCCAACTGATGGGGGTTTGTGCCAGAGTAGCGCGGTAAGCTTGGTACCCCATATAGGCACTTTCACCGTCAAGAAAGAGAGCTCGGCACCTTTAGATCGAAGCGCTTTCCTTTCAAAACACAGACCTTTGAAATGATTCCAGTAGGCTCAAGTCAAAAAGCAGTGAATTGTGCTAAGTGTTTTGAGCAGCACTCGCCGTTAAAGAATGGCAGAACATCGCTGGAAGACAAAGAAAGGTCGGAAAACATCGCCCTACCCCTCCTCGTCTTCCAGCCGGCGTTCAGCCATTCTTGGAGTCGCGAGTACCACTCCAAACACTTCGCACCATTCACTCACTTTTTACATAAGCCTGCTGAATCATTTTCATTGTTCGTTTTAGATTTGGCAAAGCTTCGACAAGCGAATTGTTCGCTCTCGCTCTCGATTTGCAGTCTCATGGTGGAATCACCCACGGTGCTCGTGCACATGGTCGCTAAAAGCAGCGTAGCGCAGCTCCAGTTGTTCATGGAAACCGACGCCGTCTGGCACAAATGAGACGCAAAAGTCCCCCCAGCTGGTAGTACTGCATGCACATCGCTGTGCTGTCCTCTCTTTTACGCTACAAATCAGCGTCGAAACATTTTCATCGCACCTCGTACATGTGGTGTAACGCAATGTCGGAAAATTCACCTCGTCCCTCACTCCGACGCCTGCAAGCTCAAAAACTTCATTTGTTTGCGCTCGCTTCGAAGCTGCGAGGTAATGCGGGAATGGTGTCGCCTTTGTCCTCGAACAAACGTTGGCACTGTGCTCCTGCTCTCTGACGGACGGGGCCCGTAGCTGTGACGCTCGACGCAATAAACAAAAAATCGCCTCGCTTAGACATTCCCTTAAATGCGTACGAACGTGCAACAGCGCCGATGGGTTTTACCAAGCAGCTCTTGCAATCGGAATGAAAGGAATACGACAGGCGGCGAAGGAATTGTAATGCATAGAAGGACTTCTCATCTTTTTCGTTCATGCAGCTCTTCTTTGGGGGCCTTATTTTCAGTGAAATGCCGCTACACATACAACCTGGCCGTGAACTGCCTCTGCGCCCTACTACATTACTAATATGTAGTTCCTATTTCAGTTCACAGCCCTGTTCAGGGAGGAGAAAGAGCCGGGAGTGTTAGCACAACCGCTTACCCCGCTACTCTATTGGGTAGCCCTGGAACACTCTCCACTTGTGTACTACCAAACTGAAAGTTTCAAAGTATTTGCGACGTCAAATCTACGCACTATCTTCTCAACACTTTCAAGAATCATATAAAGCCCACGATGAAACAATGATCAAAAACTATAAAAATATACGCATTGGTCAGAGGTGATCCCGGCCTACCCGACGGATGGCACCAGGTGTGCCCGGGGTTACCTAAGATTGCGACGTGTTCCATCGCGGGCGAACGCAAACGCGCGGATTGGGCCTCAGGCCCAAAGCAGACTGCGAACAACGCCGCCACGCCAGCGTGCCTAAATTGCTGAGTACTATCAACTGCTCCGTCGGGGTCTCACGTTTTATGGAGCAGCTCGCGAGCGCAAGCTGTGAGGAAGTGACTAAATGCACCAATCGTCCGCAAGCATCTCCGCCCACTTTACTTCCTCGCCAGGCGACTATGCGACCGCGTGCGACCGATTGCACACCCGAGAGGCGTCCTTCAATTAGAGTTGCGAACGCTCTCGCGCGGCTTGAGTCGTTCTCTTTCTTAGGACTCTAGGCCATCTGTGCCCTCGCCCACGGGCGATGGCACCCCCCTACCCACCGGCAAGGTGCGTAGTTGGGCTAGAGTCAGGTGCCACAAAACTTTATGGGCAAATTGCACTAGGCAATTGCTGCTGCGTTACAGATATAAACGTTTTGGCATCACAAACGTTGAGTCGATGCTCCGCGCATGTCGCAGACGCCTATCGCTCAAGTGCACCCTTCATCAGATAGTTTGAACGACATACCATGTACACTGGATAGTAGTGCCTAGAACAAGCGATACTACCGCTAATCGGACTGATAAGCTTGGCGATCTTCCCGAGCCTTCCATACCGCGAGGCCTCCCTCTGTGGTCCTCCTCGCCACCCTTGTGGTCACATGACCTCTCCATCAACCAATCAGTGTCGAGCCTCGCGGCCACACTTTTATCCAGGTTTCGCTTTGGGCTTCACGAAATTCCGAACGCTTAGCCAAAGACGCTAACAAAAATAAATGAAACGCCGCGAAAAAAGACGCAGGGCTAGGTGGAAGCTCGCAGAACTATATGCCAGCTTGCAGGGCGACTCCACACCACTACAGTCGCCGACCGAATTTTCGGACTCCGATAATTCGGATTTGTTCGATAATTTGGACCTAAAGGAGAGGAACCGTGACTTCTACCCCCATAGAAATAGTGTATATTCACGACCAATGTTTCGGACAGCTTGAAGTCCGAAAGTTCGATTATTCGGACAAAATCGTCGCGAGCGATCAGCGGGAAACACCACCGAGAAGCGGCCATTTTCAATTCTATGTTGGCTGCAAATGGATTGGCTTGGTTTGGCAGCGCGACTTGAGTACTCCTGAGTCCTACCGCTAGGTGACGCTATGCTAGCCCTTTTTTTCCACTTAGCTGCACGTCATCATCATCATCATTATTATCATTTTGCTTTGTTTCCTTTCACTTTCGCGTCACCAGTCGCCATTTTGCGCTCGTGGATTTGCGCCTCTTCATCTCGTTCCTCGCATCAGCAGAAAATGAGACTCCGACGACGACTACCGCCCGCAGCCATTGACAGCGGACATTACGAACGCATTAACATTGCTGTTGAATGTGTACGACGAGAACACGACGCTCGCGCAAATGCAAGCAGACATCATCGCGAGCAGGCGTAACATGAAGCAAGCCACTATTGACGGCTTTTTAAAGCCTGCTAGGCGTAATAAAGGCAAGTTTTTTCATCTACCGAATTTTCGGACTGCTTGATTATTCGGACCATTTCGGGGGTCCCCTCCAAGTCCGAATAATCGGTCGGCGACTGTAATA
>JAZHYW010061562.1:0-16690 GCA_037355805.1 Ixodes ricinus
CGCGACCTCCCTGTCAACCAATCAGTGTCGAGCTTCGCGGCCACGCTTTTATCCAGGCTTCGCTCCGGCTTCACAAAATTCCCAACACCTAGCCAAAGACGCTAACAAAATAAACGAAACTCTGCAAAAAAGACGCAGGGCCAGGTGAAGCTAGCAGAACTATACGCCGGCTCGTAGGGCGACTCCACACCACTACATCTAACCTAGGACCTCGGCCACCTCGCTGGACTTCACCCGTGCAACCTGTCCTCCAGCAGAAAATCGATCTGTGCCACAGGCAAACCTATGTTCCACCGTGCCATTGCTTGGTGGTTCATCCGCATCCATTCACATTCGAGCACTGCGCTTGTCTGTGTCTTCCCCTTGTCCCCGTGTCTTCTTTTGCCCAGCTCTATCCCTCTATTCCACCCACCGGCTTCGGGGCTGCCCTCCTGGCGGAACTGCTGCAGCTTGCGCTCCAGCTTCTGCTGGCGCCGCGCCGCATCACCGCCTCCGGGTTCGAGATGGACCGGGTGAAGCTTGTCTCCGGCAGCTCCGTGTACAGCCTCCGCTATGCCGTCACGCCCACGCAGCCTGCGTCCATTTGTCAACCGACCAGTCGGTTGCAATCACTACAGACACGGCCCTCATTCTCCTGGCAAGAGGACCCACGCAACATGCTTTTATTTTACCTGTCGGAAATCGACTAGAGGCAATAGTAAAAGCTTGACCCTTAGAGGCCTTAATCTCAATTCGGAGGAAAAAGACTGACGCCTCATTTTGGGCACGTGCTAAGAGGTGAATTACAGGTTGAAATTAAATCTTCGGCCAAACCGCGATTCTGGTAGAATAATTCTAACAAAGCAGTGTAGAGTCATAAGTCATGAACATGGGGTTACTAGCGGACTAGGGTTTGGGGTTTATTTTCCTGGGAATTCGGGGAGTTCCTCTGGTGCTTATTTTTTCCTACAGATTCTGTGTTTTCCAGTATCGATTCCCAGTTTCAGACAGAAAATCGGAGTTTAATCCGGGCTCATGTCAAGAAAACGGAGAAAGGACACTGAAATTCCCCGATGTCCAGTAAACTTAAATGCGACCCACATGCTTGGGAACGTCCCCATACTGATAAGAGAGGAAAACGACACAAAGTAGTGCGGTTCCAAAGAAGAAAAAAGCAGCCCCGCGGAAAGTTCAGCAAAAGCCTTGTTCTGGATCGAGAGAAAACAAAGTTGTAGATAAAGGTCTGTTCCCGCGAAGCTCAGTTCTTTTTCTCACTCCACCGACAGCTTGAAATTCGTGGTTTTCGGTTTTCCTGGATTTCAATAAACCGGCTCGGGGGTCGCATTTTGGGGGTTTGTCGGTATTTACCGAGAACATGGAACGCTAGTCATAACCACTCTTGTCGACAACATCTTACGAAGACAATAAATTCGGGGTCACTAATATTAGAGTGAGATCTTTAATCGGAAAACGAGTTTTTTTAATTTCTGATTGTTGGCTCATATTTTTTTCTCTGGCCATCTTGTTTAGCAAGGAAGTGTTTCTTCTTCCTGGCATTCAACAGCTCCAAAAAAAAAAAAGAATTCAAAGAGGAGTCAGAGGTAAGAGGTTCGTTTTTGGGGCCTACTGCTCCGCAGCCGACGAGGCTGCAACATCAGCAGGGCAGATTGGACTCAAGCACGTGTCGGTTTTCGGCCGCAACTTGTGTTCTTGCCCACCAAACACGGGTTGCTGCCGAACGCCAACTCGGCATTTGCGTCCAATCAGTGCCCCGGCCGGCCTCTGGCGGGTGACGTAGAAAATTCACCACCGAGGTGCTACCTACAGAGTCTCGGTCAATGCCACGTGGAGAGAGCGAGGCCCGCACTTGCCCCTAGACGTCCCCGCTAGTGGATTCATGCGGTGCCACCCGGCTCGCGTCACGCAACAATTGTGATGCCAGCATCTGCGGTGACACCGAGACGCACGTTCCTGCCACTTCACTCTGGGCGGGTCGGGAATCCACTAACGACGACGCTATGCGCAGACCTTGCCCTTCTAGGCGATACTGGCTCATACCACGAAGCCAACACTGGCCGACGAGTCGACGCTCGCAGCCCTACAACCCTCTCTCACCGCCTCCTTCTTGTCCCGTTTCTTCTTGTCCCGCTTCTGCGCGCTTGGAAAGCTTGCGGCCGAAGCGGAGGGACTCGCCCTGCAGGGGGGCAGCCGGGACTTCTCGTCCATGCGACGGAAGAGGAAGCGGCCCTCCCGGTCGTCCTTGTGCCAGTTCAGCTGCAGCCAGCAGGGGCTTCTCCTCCCCACCCAGCTTCCGCTCCTCTGCACCAAGCGACGGGCTCAGAGACACACTGACAAGACGCTCGGCGGAACCGACTTCCGCACCTTCCGCTACGGTGCCTGGAACGAGTCTCCGACCAATGCGCTTAGCATCTTACTCGTACATCCAAAGTGGTCTCCGAGTGGCAGCAATCGACGTCACAAAAGTAGTTGTGTTGTCGGATGTCGCAATCCTAAAGGTTACATGCGTAAGTTCGGGCAAAAGTATGAGCAAACGAGTGTGGCCGTCGTTGCGGCGTCCAGACTCCTGGTTGCCAAACCTTCAGAGGACTGTCAGGTTGCAGAACAACCTGCAGCAGAGCGAGCATATGTCGCATCCACCATCGATGCTGTTACGGCACCACTATGTTACGGCCAGTGATGACGTGGCGCTTCTACGACATTGGGTGGCAATCGAGGAACCACTTTTTAGGATGCGGTAAACGCAACAATTGAAGAGGCGTTCCAGACACCATACTCACACCCTGCATCAACTTCAGCACAGCTACCTTTCTGCATGTTTAGACACAGCTAGACGAGCAATGCTCAAGTGAATCTCGACCACCAGGCAGAGATTGGTCACAGTGCTTTTGTAACTTAACTGCGGAGAATGAATAAACCACGGGTCAGAAAACAAAGAAACAAAGTCAGAAAAACATAGATGAACAGAGAAAGGAACAAGCGCACCGGGCTCAGAAACTCGTAGAGCCCTCTGGGGCTGCCGCTGCCCATTTCCACAACGCTCGGTGAAGCAAAGAGGTGAGCAAAACCCGCATGAAATCCCGTACGGCTGCCTTTCCGCATCTTGGGACACGTCTAAACGCGCAATTCTCTAACGATTCCCGACTGCACGGCATAGGCTGTGTAAACGTGCGTTACCCTACATGACAGTTAGAAAGCATCTCGTGCTCGTGTATCTCGTGACTTTCTTTTTTGTCTGGTCACTACAGTTGGATGTATAACCTGAATATAGGGCTTAGTTAACCAAGTACACATTCTTTCCAGTACCAGTATCAAAAAGCCTCGAACGGAGGACAGACACCGGGAACAGTTAAGAATTGAATGTGAACTTCCCCATTACACAATGCCCTGAATAGATAAGAGGCACATTCATCCGGAGCCATCGCTTTATGAAGAAACGATACCTGCTACATCGCTCTCCACACCATCACTTAACCTTCACAGCCATTTCAAACTACGCTTCTTTGAGTGCAGTCTGGCTCCCCCGGACCAGGTTTGCCTATTACCCAAACGTCTTCAAGAGGCCATAACAATGAAAGGCCTTGTGGACAGGGGAAAAAAACTCCTTCCATTCTCGACAACATTTTATCGGCTCCAAGTGCCACAGGTCCCCAGAATTGGAGGGACACCACACCTAGCTACAGCAGTGCTTCACAAATTACCCACTTCCTCCAGCCGCATCTCAGGGTTAAATTGAAGCCCTGGTACCAAGAGCAACTTTAATTCATCCCAAACAAGTAGCAGCGATGCTCATTTTTCTCTAGGCTGCCAAGTAAAAATACTAAAACAAACTGTTATTCTTCCGGTCAGGAAGTCGCGGAAACTTGAGCTTGAGATAGTATTTGGCCAATTTTCGCAAGAGTGAGTTCTTGGAATAGTTTATGGGAACAATATTTATAATATGAGATAAACAGGCCCATACAGCTCTGTCAGACTTGGGAAGCTTGACAAAAATCGGATCATTGTAAAATAAAAATACTTTGGAGTATAAACTTTCACTCGCTGCAACTTATTTGGTTTGTGGCAATGTGAACAAAAAGCCTGGCAAGAGAGCCAGCAATTTTAGCTCTCTCAAACAGACAGCGTGGAAGGTCCAGCCACGATAAGCATCTACATTCCAATACTTCCTAACTGGCTGTTGTCTTTTACAATAGCAGCATGCAAGAATGCAGAGCACAGAGTGCGCTCTGTCAGCCTACCACTGGTCCTCTAAGTGGCAGGCAGTAAAAAGATGTGAATAAACAAGTAGCAAACACCCGAGTACGTAGAGACAATGTGCACATCAAGCATTCTTACACCCTAAAAAAGTGGAGGCAGCGCATTGCAGTCTTTTCGTTGAAAAAATTGATTTTTTGGTTTCTTTTTTTTTTGCACAAGTCTTTACGACGAAAAACAGCAATACCTTGCTATTGCTAGTGTCCTTACAAATGTTCTAGAAACGGTCTGCTGTGCATGCTGTCCCTCAATGTTCTGCTCAACCTCTCAGAGAGCGATTCAGACAGCAGTGCACATACCGAAAATCCCGAGATAGCGCACCTAACATTGAGAGCAAATCGGGTGAAAAAATGGAGCGGGCTAACTTTCAGTGTACAATCCAAGAAAAGCTTTAAAAAATTAATATATTCGAAGTTTGTTATGGTGGCTAAAGGCAGTGAAGCAAAGATGACTGTACTTCCCAGTCAGCAATGTTCACTTAGATCCCGCCATGCTCGAACTAGCCACATTACGCCGAAGCCATTATTGATCCCAACACTACTATTACTAGGAGTGGGCTATCTTTATATTTCGGTGTTTAAAGAAATATAGAAAATCGAGCCAAAAATAGGGGCAGGCTATCTTTCAGGGTTGGGGCATCTCTCAGGATTTCACGGTACGTGAATGTGAAAAGAGTGAGGTGGAAGATGCTCCTGCCAACACTGCTTAGAAGCCAACACACAATTCCAATGCCACTATCCGATAGCATGCATAACAGAACAGAAACTTGTATTTCCTAGAACGTGTCTAAATGGCAAACTCCTAAAAAGACACAGCAACACTTTTGTTGCACAGTCTGTGTTTTTACTCAAACTGCCATCCCCTAGATCATCCCCAGAGTCAGCACCGTACCCTGCATTAGGAATGTTGCCCAGTGCTTTCCAACATGGTCAGTGTCTGCATCACTGGACAACATATCTCTATAGATATGTTGGGGATAATTAAAAATAGGCTTTCCTGCTTCTGGATTGTATATCGTACAAAATTCAAAGGGTAAAAACTGGTTATTGTATTTGAAAATGGCAGTCCGGGAACAATTAGGTTTTTTTAAGTAAGCTTAACAATTTGGGAGTTGGCAGGTTGCATTTCTTGCTCAAAGTAATAAAAAGCTCTTATTGTATGCAGAGATGATTGGCATGACTGAAAATTGCTTTCATGAAGTTAATATAATTTTAGCTGATGTTTCAGATTGAGATTATGTAGTTTTGGTAACAATTCTCGTATATCAATAGCACAGCATTTTTTACGTCTCCAAGTAGCTTTAAAGAAGAAGTGGGAGCAATAAAATTTCTATAAAACTTGAGTCAAGTTGCCAATTTCTTCTAAAATTGAGGCTTTATTCGAGACTGCAGAAGCCAAGTAATGAACAAGAGGGACCCAGTTACCTGGTAGATGTCGCCAGGCAACTGGGCACCACATATGGATTGTTATACTTCATTTCGGCATGACTTGCCAGTGAGCAAAACACGTGACGAAATGCACTCCAACAATACGTCGTCACAACCAAACCTGAGCCATAAATCCACCCCTGTCCTGATTGTCTCTCTCTCTCACAGACCAAGCCACCCTGACCTGTGAGCCATGACGCACAGACCACGGCAGCTTGCCACAAGCGCGGACAGCAAAAAGGACGCCAGCAAAAATGTCTGGCCTGTCTGCCGGCCTCCGAGCAGCACCCACCTCCGTTCTCGTGGATCTCATAGAGGGCATAGTCCGTGTAGTCCGGGATGGAGAGCATGCGGATGTCGGGACGAAACTTCTCGATGAGCGTGCAGACCACGTCGTGCACCGAGGCCGTGCTGGAAACGCGGATGCACTTAGTCACCACCTTCTGGTCCGCATCTTGGAAGTAGAACCGCATCACCCCGTGGAACTCCAGGTCCTGAAATGCAGGTGTTCCCCTCTGCACACTCTGCCTGCTCAAGACTTCACTCTGCTGAGGCACCAGAATAAACTCTTGAGCAGATTTAAAGGAGTAAATGAGCCCCTCCAAAAGGCTCTCTTTCACCACCATTGGTTGTTTCCTCCTCTCCAGCTCTGCTCAAGGGGAAAGAGTGGAGGGCTTTGTCGGAGTAGCTTGTCCCACTATACTTCACCTGCAATAGACCACAGACAAGGGCGAGTAGAAGCAAACAGGACAAGGGCCAGTAGGCTAAACACGGCACTTGTCCTGCACTGTTCTTCTATGTGTCCTTGTCCATAGTGCCATTTGTGTCTTTGCCAGTTTCGGCAGTCTGCAGTTGGGCCATCCTATCTAAAACTGGGGCAGAAGCTCCCTCCATCTCTCGGCAAACATTCGCCCAGCACTCAACCTCGACCAGTTCCAATACTGGTGGAATCTTAACCTGCCATCGTTGCATCGCTGCCCCCGACTTCCCACGGGAAACTCCGTTGCACCTGAAGTGCGAGCGTGACCGAAGCTACAAGTGCGTGCTCGGGATTTCAAGACCTCCGCTCACCGATGCTTGCAACGATGCGGTGCAAGCGTCGTCGAAGACAACGTGCTTGTAGCTTGGGCTCTGTCTCGCACGGAGTGAAACAAACTACGCTGGAGATTCCTGTCAACACGCGCACAGTCTTGTCAAGTGTGTCAACGACAACCGACATGCAAGGAGGTCAGACGAAGCGCAGCATGAACATCCAACTATTTGTTCGAGCCAAGAAACACTGAACCCAACAACCACCACAAATGTTGACACAACGTGCTTTCTGCCGACGCGGCTACCACGCTCCCCGAGCCAGCGAAACCAAGCCAAGGTTGCACGAGACATTGTTGTGCTGGAGCGTTGGGCGTGCCTCGGCGACTCCGCCGACTGCGGCAACGCAGCGCTGGAGTTGCGCCCGCGCGGGGTTCTAGACCAGAGTCCGGCGTCGCTGCCACGCGGCTTGCCGCGGGCCAAGCTTCCCGCTGCGAATGTGGGCCAAGCCGTGACAAGTGCACCTTTCAGGAGCAAATACCTGCGCCATCTTGGCCCCGACACAGTTCAATGCGTGCTACCGCTCCGGGGTTTCTCGGAGGGCGTCGGCACTCGGCGACGGCGTCCGGCCGCCCGCACTCACCTCGTTCGGTTCACTGAGCTCGAACAAGTCGAGGCGGTTGGCATTCCACTGGTTGATGATGTTCCGGAGGTTGATCCGTTCCACCGTACGGACCTCGCGCTCCGACGCCATCTTCGCGACGCTGGTTTATCCGGCGGTTGGGAGACAACAAAACATCACGGCAGCGTGCGGCAGTCACCACAGCTTACGCGCGCACCCGCGCACCACAAACACGCGACCTTTTTTTTTCTTTTTCTCTTCTCGGCTCTTGAGTTGAGGCAGGCACTACATCTCGACACGCGCTAATTTCTACTCGCTGTTTTCTTTTTCTTTTCCGCGAACAGGTACTCGATTTCGTACACACTCACAAGGTTGCCGTCACTGCGCAGCCGCAAAACGGCCAAATTCCAATCCTCGCAGTGGTTGATACCAAGTCACGTGACTTCCGCTTTGCGGCTTCCGCAGTTTTACTTTTTTAAATTTTTTCTGGCTCAGAGAAAGCAGGAGAGGATGAGAGTTAAAAGAGAGGGGCATTTTCGCTCAACTTTTACGATGGCTTGACGGATAGGAGTATAGCGTTCTCTGTATCATGTGTACATGGGTGGTAGCTCGCGCTACCTACCCTTCAACATTTAGTCCTTTAGTGTTGTGAAATTCGGCTGCAAATTTCTCTTTGCTATCTGCGACTTTAGAACTACCCTCCGTGTGTGTATTTTTATTTTGGTAGAAATAGCAGGTTCAAGAGGTTTTGGTACAAAAATGCCGTGGGCGCAAGTTGGCACAGAGTTGCAAGAGCTGGCGAAGAAGCGAAGGCAGAAAATGGAAAGAGGGAAAGGAGGTTGAGGGAGGGGGAGGCAGTTGTATTGGTTAGCACGCTCCTTACCTTCAAACAAATCTCCCTATGTGGAGAGCAAGTTCGTCTGTTTGTCTTTTGCAGGGTTTCGGTGATGTCATCAACGCCGAGCTCTGATTGGCTCTGATTGAAGGACAGTGGTTAGACCTCAAGGCAGCTTGCTTTAAGGTCTACCCACTATTATTCCAACAGAGCCAATCGGAGCTCGGCGTTCTGATGTCATCTAGACCCCTGTGCAAGAAGCACATGAACTTGCACACTCGCATTGCTCTCTTCCCCGGTTCATTTTATTTGCCTGGAACTTGTTGAGCCGTCCAGGAACTAACACATTCAATTCAACCAAAAGCCGCACGTCCACTGCACTGGTGCCAACAACTGGTGCAATCGATCCATCCCTGTGCTGCACAAGTTCAGCCCCAGCATTGCAAACACTTGCACCAGCTCCAAAATCAGTTCAGTGTGGGTGCAGAAGCAGAGTATAAAAGCAGTACACAACGCTTTTCAGTCTGTCTCATCATGGTGCCGATTTCTCGGAGCTCTCAGTCAAATGTGCGCAGTGAACTCAATAACACCAAGATGAAGGTTACATTTCCCTTCACTGATGAAAATGATGTACTTGCAATAGACGGAAGCAAGATCTTCACGGAGGATAGGAATTAGTTCAAGTTAGACATCTTGGAAACGTCTTACGCACCTGTTTGTGTAGGTTTGATTAAATTTGGTAAGTGTAAAGGTTGGCTCATTTCAATCATTTCCTTGCTGTGTGGACATTTACCATGTTGATCTCCTTTCCACCGCAGGCAATTCTACCCGACCCCTAGCATCTGTGGTTCGATAATCTCCCCAGGCGAAAATGATCGCTCAGCCGGATTATGGAACTGGAAATGCGGCAGTCCAGCTGATTCCAGCTGGGCCTATGGAATCCAGCTGGACTGCCTCATTTCCAGTTCCATAATCCGGCTGGAAGCTGGTGATTTTCGCCCGGTAGCAATCAGTTCGTCGAACGACGTTTCATGGACAAATCGTTTCGTCGACAGTGCGATGTTTCATCGACAGATCGTTTCGTGGAAACGAACGCCCGCTCGTTTCTGTCGACGGACGTTGCGACGTTTCGTCGACAGCTCGCTCTGCCAGCTCCGCCAGCTGCACCTCCTCGCGGCCGCTGCGCCGAGGGCGAGCGGCGAGCGGCATTGTGCTGGATGGATGGATGAATGGATGAATGGATGAAAGATGGCCGACTGGGACGGCTCTGGGCCAAGTAGGGCGAGACGGGGCGAACCCACTGATCTCAATGACAATTGCTGGATCGCGTTTGACCAGCACCGCCTATGGACGGGAATGCGGCCACGGTCGGCCATCTTTTGGTAGAGTTATATCATCTCTAGCCATCATAGTAATATGGCGGACAGCGCAATGGCGGCAGGCTGCCATAAAATAGCCGTAGATCTAGTACACTGTACCGTGGGTGATATTTCGTGCTTGATTGAAGTTGTTCGACAAAGCGGATTCTTGAAACCCGGCGTGAACAGTAGCCTCGTCTTTGAGGACCCGGCGAAAGTTCTACGAAAGCGCAGCACCGAGGGAAAGCAGCGCAGCTCGCATCGAAAGCAGACTAGGTACCGGCGTCTAGAGCACTATATAGCTCCTACGGAGCAGAGTAGCGCAATCCTTTGATCCGCGCGTTTTGCCGACAACATGGCCGACAGAGCAGCTCGGCGCGAGTCACGTGGTACTCAGGGTTCCAGGAGGCGGCCCGCCCTATGGGAGAATACATGGAGATCGACGCAACACGGCTAATTAAAAAATAAACGGCGAGTTAACACTTTTCAAAACTAGTCTGCCGTGAAGTTGGTAAAGCACTAAACACTTTATCAAAGTTTTAATAATATCGGACGCGTGTGCAAATTTTGAGAAGGTAATTTCCAAGGCAATGGCGTTTGAAGCGGACGATTTTTTGCACGCAGCGGAGATGGGCTCTTTGGGTTGGCCGGAGCGGGTCACGTGGACTCTGTGACGTCGCCGCGTCGTCTGCTGCATGATGCCGCTCGTGCAATTTTTAAAAACAAATTACGCCCTTACTTGGCACACAACTCAGCGCAAATGATTCTAAAGTGTTCCTTTATTATGTCAAAAACTATTGTCGTTCCGTACATCTCCCCAACATTGAAGAAACAACGATTTTCTCACGTTCCCCGTGCATTTCTGACCGGAGTTGGAACCTCCGGGCGTTCGCCGCTAGTCGCCGAGAGACGGCGTTCTAGATTGCGCTACTCTGCTCCGAAGGAGCTATATAGTGCTCTACCGGCGTCTGCTTTCGATGCTTTTTTCGATGCGACTTTCGATGCGTGCTGTGCTGCTTTCCCCCGGTGCTGCGCGATTTCGTGAAACTTTCACCGGGTCCTCAAAGACCGGGCTACCGTTCACGCCGGGTTTTAAAAACATGTTTCGTCAAACAATTTCAATCAATCACGGAATATCACCCACGCTATTTTGATGGCAGCCTGCCACCACAACTGCCAAACGCCGTCTGCCATGGATGGATGATGGTGGCTGCCAAGTGGCTTCAGCAGCTGTATCTTGGCTAGAGGTGATATAACTCTACCAAAAGATGGCCGCCAGTGACCGCATTCGCGGAGCGGGCAAACGCGATCCAGCAATTGTCATTGAGATCAGTGGGCGAACCAGTGCGCAGCCATCTTGCCTCACCGACTTAACCATCTCAATTTTTTTTCCTCCTTTTTTTTTTTTTTTTGGGGGGGGGGGGGGATGTTATTGACCGCACCGATGTCGGAACTTACGATTTGTATGGTTTCGCTCCTGTGTTTGCCCAAACCTTTGGGGAAGCGTTGCCAAAGACGGAAAGTTTTGTTGCCGCTGCTCTTGAGGGCTACGCTTTCGGCAGCGTACGTGATCAAGGTGTCTGTATGCGTCATCGAATGCAACCCTTCGCTGGCTGGATTGGTTTGCTCTTTATGTTTATACAGCCTTGATGGAGATGCGTCTCAACGGGTAATCGGTCTCTTAGCTATAGATGAGAATTTAGCCAGTGCAGTACAACCGCTAACCTGGGGTTTTTAACGTGCATCACGCGGTAGCGATCACACGAACGCGTGCCGGTACGAAACTCATCCAGATTGAAACGGGGGTCCCTATCATTTCGTCGAAACTCGTTTCGTGGAATTACGTTTCGTGGACAACTTTTCGTGGACACACGTTTCATGGACACACGTTTCGTCGACACTGTGACGTTTCGTCGAAAATCGTTTCGTGGACAGCACGTTTCGTCGACAAACTTTTTTTTCGGCTTTGAAAGGATTGCCGGAAACTCAAGGTACAAGCGGTTGTAAAAGATGACAACGACGATGCCTAGCGCAGTTGCTCTCCAAGGAGAGCAACTGCGCTATCCTCTCGCTCTCATCCGTGTCACATGGAATAAGCAAGAGCGCACAGGACTTCGCGCGCAGCCTATTCGGATATTTGCAAGTTACGATGCCCGTTTATGGAACAGACAGTTACTGGAAGAAGAAAAGTGGTGGAGAAAAATATGCCTAGGCGCAAAACAAAACTTCGATCTACCGGTGGGTTGCAAAAAAAGTCATGGACACAGTTTTTTTTTTCATATTGGTTATTTTTAATTAAAAGTACAGCTTAAAGCATTTTATTTCTACATTAGAACCCTAATATTTATATTTAAATTAAACATAAACATTACCCTCAATTATTGAAAAGGAAAAGTGGTGCCGTGTTTTACTGGCTGCTGCGACTTATACGCAAAAAAACTGTTTAGTCGCACTCGTTTCGTCGTCATTTATCCTTGAGGGCCGTTTAAAAAGGACATTACATAAGAAGGGGGTTGTAAACAATATCAAATAAAAATAAATAACAAAATCACGAAACACAATAACGCTCGCACTCCCGCGAGCACGGTGCCCGCGAGTAAACCTAAAAAACGCTACATTGCAATGCAAAAAAGAAAAAAACAAAACAAAAAAAACCACGAGAATTGGTAATAGATAAATAAAACATTACGCCAAGTTTAGTCTTATTACACAAAGTAAACCATAGTTGGTATCGAATGTGCAACTTAATGCATCATATAGCTTCTCTCGAGCAGCCGCCGCATCCAAGGCCTTGGAAGCAGTATAGTACCACTAGACGAGATCTGTCGGCAGCAGCCGACTGGTCCTCAGGCGCGACATTCAATTGTTTTTATCGATGCCAGCAGACAGATACCAGGGTCGAGTTTCTGACCCAGCTCTTTGCATAAAAGAGTGGCTTCCAAATCTGATGTTCTTTGGTCACACATTGGTTTATGTGCATGCAAAGTTTCACTACAAACATAACAAATGCAGAACTATTGTGTTGTTATTTAATGTCCAGAAGCTAAATATGCTAAAATCTAAAATTCGTATGCGGTCTGTTATGTACAGCACGTTGAATACCCCGTGTTTTGAGGAAAAAAAGAACCGTGTTTTATGACCGTAAAAGTAAACTACGCGAAACCGAATGCTCAGTCGCTCAGTCTCCTACAAAGTTTATTGCTAGCGGCTAAGACCAGATGCCAATTAGCTTAAAAACCGATTTTATGCCATTTTCAACGATAAAATGGTTATGTGCACCGCAAACAGGCCTCGTTTTTTCTTTCATTTTTTTTTTTAAGATCTTCAGTGTTTTGACGTGTGGACTACCTATGCTATGTTCAGGTGGCTCTTGAGGACTCTACCAAAAGACGCGACGCGCGGAAAGATACACTTGCTCTGGAAACGACCCTTCCACTTCGTCAAAACAGTCGAAGTGCCGGCGGCCAGCCCGCGAAGGGTTGCATTCGATGGCGTACAGACATCTCGATCACGTATGCTGCCGAAAGCGTAGCCCTCAAGAGCAGCGCGTATTGGTGAATGTTTTAAGAATCTAATTTGAGAGAGGACAGTGGTCGAGAACAAAACTTTCCGTCTTTGACAACGCTTCCCCAAAGGTTCGGGCAAAGACACGAGCGAAACCATACAAATCGTAAGTTCCGACATCGGCGCGATCAATAGCCCCCCCCCCCCCTTAAAGAAAAACAAAACAAAAAAAAAACAAGAAAAAAACAGCAAATATTATTGAGATAGTTTAAGTCGGTGAGGCAAGATGGCGGCGCACTGGTTCGCCATACTTGCCCCAGTCGGCCATCTTTCATCCATTCATCCATCCATCCAGCACAAGGCAGCGCGTCGCGCAGGCGCAGAGGCCGCGAGGAGGTGCAGCTGGCGGAGCTGGCAGAGCGAGCTGTCGACGAAACGTCGCAACGTCTGTCGATGAAACGAGCGGGGGCTCGTTTCCACGAAACGATCTGTCGATGAAACATCGCAGTGTCGACGAAACGATTTGTCCATGAAACGTCGTTCGACGAACTGATCACCACCGTTTTCCGGGCCGCGGTGTATCTTTCCGCAAGCGTTTCGCGTCTTTTGGTAGAATCCTCAAGAGCCACCTGAACATAGCAGATGATAGTCCACACGCTGCAAAATACTTAAAATCTTTAAAAAAAGCAAAAAAGATAAATTGAAAAAAAAAAAAAACGAGGCCTGTTTGCGGTGTACACATGCATTTTATCGTTGAAAATGGAATAAAATCGGTTAAGCTAATTGGCACCTGGTCTTAGCCTCTAGCAATAAGGTTTGGAGGAGACTGAGCATTCGGTTTCGCGTAGTTTACTTTTACGGTAATAAAACACGGTTCTTTTTTCCTCCAAACACCGGGTATTCAACGTACTGTACTTACCAGACCGCATACGATTTTAAGATTTTAGCATATTTGGCTTCTGCATATTAAATACCGCCGAATAGTTCTGCATATGTTATGTTCCGTAACATGACATTTGGGTGACGTGCACGATGTAAACCAATGTGTGACCAAAACACATCAGATTTGGAAGCCGCTCTTTTATGCAAAGAGGCGGGTCGCAAACTCGCCCTGGCATTCTGTTCCGCTAGCATCGAGAAAAAACAATGGACCTTTTCCGAGAAGGCGTTCGAGGGGCACGCGCAGCGCCGATGCCAAGCAGGCGGAGGTTGGCACCCAAAATCGAGGAAATTCAGAAGGAGGCTGTAGATCAGCGAGTAGCAAACGTAATTGCAGCATACATATAATTGTGTTACGCAAAAAAAGAAAGCAGACGGGAAAGAATAACACGACGCTGAAGTGGACGCCACGGATGCTCCACTTGGACGGCGCGTTGGACATCGCCCCGCTGCTCGGAGAATCAGGCTGAAACTGGTAGCGTAGCTCCCATTATCGATTGGTAGCGCAGGTAGGTCCCTTCCTCGATTTTTAGTTCGTGCAGCTCACCTGGCCTGCGTGCCGTCGAGGTATGTGAAAAAGGTCCAATATTTGCACGTCGCGCCTGAGGAGCAGTCGGCTGCTGCCGACAGGTCTCGTCTAGTGGTACTACCAGTACTACTGCTTACAAGGAATTGGACAGTGGCGGCTGCTCGAGAGAAGCTAGGAGAATGCATTAAGCGTGCACATTTGATATCAACTATGGCTTACTTCATGTAATAAGGCTAAAACTTGGGGTAATGTTTTATTTATCTACTACCAATTCTCGTGTTGTTTTATTATTTATTTATTTATTTCTATTTTTGTTTGCAATGTAGCGTTTTTTTGGGTTTACTCGCGGGCGACCGTAGCTCGCGGTGAGCGCGAAGTGTCATTGGTTTTCGTGCTTGCGTTATTTAGTTTTATTTGATATTGTTTACAGCCCCCTCTCTTATGTAATGTCCTTTTTCAACGGCCCTCAAGGATACAATAGACGGCTTGAAACGAGTGTGACTAAACAGTTTTTTTCGCGTATAAGTCGCAGTAGCCAGTAAAACACTGCATCACTTTTCCTTTTTTAGAATAATTGAGGGTAATGTTTATGTTTTAATTTAAATTGAAATATTAAGGTTCTAGTGTAGAAATAAAGGCGGCGTGTTCTGCATTTTTGTTTAAAAATAACAAATATAGAAAAGTCAGTGTCTCACGATTTGTCGCTTACCTCGTTATTGGAGCGAAGTTTTGTTTTGCGCCCTACGCATATTTTCTCCACCACTTTCTTCTAACTTCCAGCAACTTTCGGGGTTCCATAAACGGTGCAATTCGGAACTTGCAAATATCCGTATAGGCCGCGCGTGGTCTGTCTGTGCGCTCTTGCTTATTCCATGTGACTCGGATGAGAGCGACATATAGAGTAGTGGTAGTTGCTCTCTCTGGAGAGCAACTGCGCTAGAGCATCGTCTTCGGTCATCTAAGCTTACACCGATCTGTACCTTGAGTTTTCATCAATCCTTCCGAGAAGCCGAAAAAAAAAGTTGTGTCATTGGCTTGATGCTGTTCATGGAAATCGATTTTCTGATTCGAAAAGTCACAGTGTCGGCGAAACGTGTGTCCACGAAAAGTTGTCTGTCCACGAAACGCAATTCCACTGAGAAACGAGATTCGACGAAATGGATAGGGACCCAATAACAAACGTGACTAATTAAGCTAACTCGAGTCCTTCGTTTCCTGCGGGGAAACTTGCGACTTGCCCCTCCCCCTGTAAAACTACTAGCTTATCCTGACACTCGCACAACCAAAATTAGAACGTGCAGGCGCAATTTGGGACCCTTATCAGAATCTCAACCTCTCTAAATCACTTGAATCCGATACAAAATTGCGCAGCTAGATTTATTTTTTTCGATTACTCTTACCACACCAGTGACACCAATCTCAAATCTCATGCTGATCTCCCAAGCCTTGAGTCACGACGCAAAGTTGCCAGGCTCTGCACAGCTTCACAAAATTCCTATTTCACATCGGTCGATAATTGTGTCATCATGCCAGCTCACCGAGTTTTCGGACCACATTAAAGGGGCGGTGCAACGATATTCAATTGGAATGTTTTTCACTTTACACGAGCTTACTGGCACTAGTGGGACTCAAGGTTACTCGCACGCAACGCCACTGGCCAAGAAACTCCTTTGTTGCGGTGTAATTTCAGAGACAAAAGCGATCATTTTCATTCAATCTCTCCTTTGCAAAATTTGATGACGTAAAAGTGGGGATCGCAGTAAAGTGGGGACACCCATATGACGATATTTGAATGCTGTTCATAGATTGGACCCGAGCATTGCGTGGGCACTCGATTTGGGCTCGTGATAATTACTAGCTCGAGAAGCATTCGGGTAGTGGCCCGTGTCCAATCGCTGCAACGACGACAATAGCCGAGCCATAACAATGTCTGGAACTCAGCGCGTGTCCTGCGCTTTGCCAACCCCAGCGCGTGGCTATGATCAACATTGGCGGCATATAATCGGCTCCAGATCACGTGGCCGCTTGTTCTGGCTGCGAGTTGAGGGGGTGAACGCTGCTTGTTTTTCTTTAATTTTTTACTGGGACTTCTATTGCATGGGGTGAAAAACGAACGCGTGTTTCATAGGTCATTAACGTCAGGGATCCGTTCTAAGCGGTATTTGCGCAAAGTACAAAAATTGTTGCATCGCCCCT
>JAZHYW010061564.1:0-26913 GCA_037355805.1 Ixodes ricinus
CATTCATCCGGTGAGCATCCACACTCTTGAGGCTTCTGCACACTAAACATTTTTACGACCATAAGGACAAATGCGCCGGGGGAAACTTGTATTTTTTTTATTTACGATCACTAAATTAAATGTTCGCAGTTTATAGCGCTGGTTGTTTTCTTTATAAATCCGCTCTTAGATTTGATACAGCTTGTTTGCTATGTTATAGCTGCAGTGCACATGCAGAAAAATTAATTTCTTGTACACACGTGGGGCATGACAGCACACTTAAAAGAGCTTAGGAAAATAAACTGATCCGCTCATTTTCACTTTCACAGCGCCGAAACTACGCAGGGACTATAGACCTTTGCAAAAACTTGCCTTCTGCGAGCTGCCATCTTTGTCTGCTGGGCTGTGGAACGCCTTCTGAGCATGCGCTGTTGATCTGTTGTGCGGTATATCGGACGCTCCGCCTGCGTCCTCAGCTCAGTGACTCAGCATTTTTCGCCCCTGCGATAAGCGATGGAAAGGTCTATAAGACCGGGACGAAAATACGGCGCTAATTTTAAACCATAAACTAAGGGCAATAAACAAAAATAATGTGGGGGAGACTTATTTCAAATTGATAAAAAGTCAGAAAAACACCAACTTCAATGAACTAAAAATCTTCCTTAAACATTTTTTTCTTATAAAAATATACATTTTAACTAATGTTTAATAGATTCATCCTACACATTCTAAACCGTATAAATGCCAAATTTGGTTGTGGTAAGAAAATAGTTAGAACAAACACACTCAAACACTTTTGTCCGCAAACTGTGAACATGCCACAAATTTACATAGAGGGAAAAATGCATTCGAATATTACCATACACGCGCAGTGATACTCCTTCGCGGTAAAAAAAGGAATCCTTCGTTATTAATTTTTCGTGCGAAAGTGAAGCGACAGAAGACTTTTATGAAGCGGAGACGACTAGGCCTACTTCTCAACATAAATGTTATGGCGGGAGACGTCACAATTTGAAGAACCACGCGCAGAAACAAATGGCTCAAATTTACGCCGTTCTGGGTTGCCGGGAGGTTTTAAATTCGTATTCGACTAACTTCGCCGGCATAACCGGCACTTCATTTTATACACAAAATATGAAGGTTCGAAGATGTTAAAATATCATAAAACCCAAAATTCTTGTTTTTTTTTATTATTTTGCGTAATATTGTTATTTTTTGACCCACATCCCTCATTAAAAGAGCACTCAAGCGGTTCCTTCCTTTTTTTCTTTTTTGTTCATGGTCGCTGGTTTGCGGCAGAATCGTCTAAACCAAAGGTGGTTGGCAACCTTTCGCAGCGGCGAACGGACTTAACACCACCTGGAATAATCAAAGCCTGCGCACCAGAATTCTGACGTCATCACAGTGAGATTGAACGAAGACGACGGATTGGATACGAGGGCTGCGTCAGCGTTCGGCTGGGCTTCGTGTCCAATCAACGCGTCGAAGGACGCTCGGCATCTTGCTCGAGTCCACTCGCCGAGTTGACGCCACCCGATTGTGAAGACGTTCCGTGGAGGAAGAGTGGGGCGTTCGGAGGCCTTCGTTATTATTACCGATGGTGTTGGCCCAGTCGTCACGAAGCCGACACGGAAGGGGCCGAGGGGCCGGGCGGCAAGTCGCGAAGGTGTGCGTGTGTGGGGAGGGAGCAGGCAGGCAGGCAGGGGAAAGAAACGCAAAAAGGAAAGGAAGACGTTCTCTGCCCCAACATGGGGATGCCGCCGCTCAATGGTTCCATTTGGAATCCCATTCTGTTCCTGTCTCACCCCATTTGAGGTCAAAAGTGCCATGTCGTCCTTGAGTCTCTGGGAGAAAGCGGCAAGGGGGAGGGGGGGGACTTCTTTTATGGTTTCGTGTCGGGGGCCGCATCCAACTGCCTCGCGGGCCTGCCGACCCATGGTCTAAAAACACGTCAGCAAACGTAGCTGAACTGGTAACCAGCATATGGGGTCAAAGTAATTTTCCGGAATTTTAATAGATTTTCAATTTTGCTCGTCACCGGTTTTTAATTTTTTTTGTTTAATTAACTGAAAATTTTTATTGGCAGCAATAGTATTAGTAACAGCTTATTTTCGCTTCATTATACAAACATTTGAATCCGTCTCACGAAAGCACTTTTGTACTTGTGTGTGAGGACGGGCAGTACACCAGAGCACATTTGACCAAAAAAAGATATATTACAACAACAACAGTAAAATAAAATACACAAAACGGGGCAGCTGCCCCGTTCAACAAGAGAACGTGACGCCTGTGGCAGGCAGGGGTTCACTCTTTTGCGCAGTAGTATTTGTTCCCAAATGATTACGAGAAGTTTGAGGATGTCCAATGATTGCTCTAGAAACTCGCTCCAGCGCTCGCGCAACAGCACGAGAGAAATGCGCGACATGCTCTCTTTATTAGTTTGCCTTATCGACCTGCAAGCCCGCCTGCCACTGGCGTTACGGCCCTAAAAAGCGCCGACCTGTTTGAGCGTCGGTTTTGGCATCGGCGTTATTTACCGCTTTCACAATAACTAATTCTAACTTTAGAGGTACTAAATAGCGTGCCGGATACGGCAGAGTCCGCGTGTTGAGAAAATATAATTAGTTAAGCGCGCCAATCAGACGCCTTTCGTTAGCAGAAAGACGCCTGAAGTAGAGGTTACAAGTTAGCTTGGTTTTTAAACTTCTACTCGTGTAAGTTTGTTCAGTGAAATTTTGATATACCGCAAGGTCCGCCACCTTTAGGCACCTTTGTGGAACATTCTAGCGGGATACATTAAGAAACTGATTTATCCGGTCCCATCAAGCAGCCATTTATCCCTTTGACTCCTTCAGTGCATAACTGTTTCGGGGTATTACGGAGGTTATTTAATCCAAACGCCTTGTCTAATGGCTGTGTTGAAATGGAGCGTGGCGTCGAAGAGGGGGAAGGGGGTCACTCAAATCTTTTGCTGCTTCGGAAAAAAAAACGATAAAGGATGCACAGTTGCACCGGCACGCCTGTGCCAAATGACTTTCTTTTTGACTGATGTGAGATAAAACGCGATGATCTCGCGTAATAACACAGTTGTCAGATAATGTGCCACAAAACTTGTGCAAAGGGCAGCTTAAACATTTTGCGCCGCGATTAAAGCTGTGAGAGATTCACTTGAGATTTCAGTTCTATTACACGTGTAGTTTATCTTAGACTGAGTTGTACATGCATAGTGAGAAGCAGAAAGACGATAAGAACACACATGTACTGAAGACGCAGCACAAGCTGCTGTAGATAGAAGCAATCAGACCAAATAGCATCAACCAAATTCCTTGTCACCAAAAATACTTTTCAAGGTACTCACAATGAAGCTGGGTAAATTCATAAAATGTATGGTAGTTCGACTCCTAAAACCGAGCAGGCGACACCACACGCACGCACACACACGCACGCACACACACACGCACACGCAACCACACGCACCACACGCACACACACGCACGCACACACACGCACACGCACGCACGCACGCACGCACGCACGCACGCGCAACGCACGCAGACGCACGCAGACGCACGCAGACACTCGCACTCACACTCGCACTCGCACGCACGCCCACGCACACGCACACGCACACCGTCAGCAACACGTTCAGCGGAAACGACAAACGCGATACCAACATCGGCCACTGTTCACGAAATCCCAAGTACGGCAACGGTGTCGTTCCTGATGGTCGCTGGACGATCTTCTGAAGCTGCACGTCTGAAGAGGCAGAAGAAACAGGGCACTGAGAGATTTTCTTCCTAATCCGCGGACTAATGGGCTTTATAAAATTAAAGTACGCGTTTGGGACGGGAAGCAAACACTGAGCGACTGCTCGTTTGGCCGCCTGATACAAAATGGCAAAGCGCCTTCCCCGACGCGTACATCCTGAAGGGTCACGCGATTTCTCCCACAGACGCGTTAAAACTATTTTGATGGTTCACGTGCTCTCCCGAAACATATTCCGATAGATCCCATAGGCCTCTAAAAAAACTTTGACGGGTTTCTCAAACCATTCAGAAATTCTTGGAGGGTACATCAGACCCTTAGAAAACTTTGACGGGCATCAGTCCCATTAGAAAACTCCGATGGCCAGCTCAGATCTTTCTAAAATTGTTGAAGGGTGTGTTAAGAGCTTTCAGAGGTTCTGGTGCGTCCCACAGTGGGTTTTAAATAAGGTTCTTTCCCCCTCGGAGACACTTCTGTTGCTTAAAATTTGAACAGAAGGAAGTTTCCTCTCTCTTCCGTTCATGGCTTCGACGGCACTACGCGCAACTAGTAAGGTGACGTACAGTCAGGTGTCTCTTTCCGATTCGCTGATTGGCTCACTTGGACCGTAGATTTCGCCATTTGCCAAGTTTTGGTGCGACGGAGAGCTGCGGTAATTAAAGTAGACAAACCTTAACATGCATTATTTATAAGATTCAAATGTTTTAGATCCGTGAAATGGATGGGAATCTCAAACTGCGCATGTGCACTATAGTTTGGGTGGTGAAACTAGTACCGAACATGCTAGTAACCTTGCAGGGGAGAAGCTAGTCGTAACTTGCATCGTCAATAGCGAAGTACGCGGTTAGCTTCCTAGGTTGCAATCGTAACGTAGGACTTCCCAAGATTACACTTGCTTATATCATACAACCTGAAAATGCAATTAGAAACCAGTTACAAAAGTTAGTTAGCTAGCTCATGCTTCAAGCTGTATTTTTAATTAAAACAGGCTTACAAAAGGAAGTTCCTGTTTTACGGATACCGTCTTCATTAAGAAACAATATATTAGTTACAGCATTGTAGGATAGTACTTTAAGTCGAATGTATTTAAAGTACTAGCTCAAGTAGGTTTAGAAAACTTGAACTTTTTTTGAAGTACATTCCCTAACTATGTATACTTGTACTCTTAAAGTATTTTTTCTGGTATCTTTCCAGAAAAGTGCAACTCCCGACTTCAAAGTACATTTCCAAATTTTGTTTTGGTTAAATTAAAAAAAAATGAAACTGTGTCAGTTCTAAAGAAATACTGGGAGGGATATCGTCCAAATATTACGACGAGTAGCCGTGCTTAATGAGGTTGGCTTTTCTGCAACATTTTTAACTCTTGCTACTTCTCGCTCCTTCAGCGCAAGCGAGGAGGTTAAGAATATTAGGGAGTTACGCACTTACTTTCTCGGTTTTCCCACGCTCACTACAAGCTCAACTTCTCGGTTTTCACAGTGCTATACACAATTTCGGAGGTCGAGTAAACAGTTGACCAACCTCTAACAAAAAAGAAATGGCATATCGACATGTGAAAACGCGCTATCGTGTTTTGAGACGCCATCTGGTCATTTTTTTAGTGAAGCATGGTGGGTTTGAGATCGATACAAATTAGTCCCTTATAAGTTGATTGTGTTAAATAGTTTGTCAGTGACAGTAAAACAAAACCTTGTGACCACTGGGATTTATTCAATTTTCGCCGCCATTTCCACAAAAAAAACTGATGCACTACGATTAACCTTTAGGCAGTGCATACCAGTTTAAAAAATGTATGTATGAGAATGAAAAGGCATAATGAAAGATTGTGTTAAGACTACTTGCACTGTACTTTGAATGTATATTGTATTTATAGTACTTTACTTCTAATACATTGCACTAGTTGTACTTGCTACTTCACCTGAAGTACGTCACCTTTCATTTACTTTGCACTTTACTTCAGGTACGTTTTAGATATACTTTACCCAGTACTGAGTTACAGTGAAAGACCACTTGAACAAACTCTAGTTGAACAACCTATTCATAAGAAGAAAAAATTTAATTTCTCAGCAAACCTTCGTTTTGTTTAATAATTTCAACTGAGTGAACATTCACTTGAGCAAACTTATGCATTAGGTACCAAGAAGTTTGTTCGGGTGGTATTTCACTGTACAATAAAGCCAAATTAAAAATGAAGTGTTGCTTGGGAAACGCGGAGACTTTTTTTATTCCTAAATCTTTCTCCGGCAGTGTACTTCCTTTATGCCTAGTAGTCTCCCCAAGTTCCTAAAGATGTTTATCATGCTTCCCATTTGTTCTCTGTAGGAGGAAGTTTTCTGTTGTTGACCCCTATTGATGCCGGCCACAAAAGGCGTAACGGATATACAAGAGAAGCAAATACTGTATATATTCTTTTTTTTTTCTGTGCAGCGGCGACTGCTTGGGCCATTGCGGTGCCAGTGGTTCTGATTTTGGTCGGTGTTGTCATCATCGGGTTCCTCTACCATAAAAGGAGGAAAACCCTGCTGTGAGTACTTTTGAAAAACTTCGCAACGATTAATTGCTAAATTCAATAATAAAAAACGGCAGCCATGCCACACACAAAACAATTCTAGCATTTTTATAATTATAACGAGCGGACATCTACGGAGGCCTACCTATAGGCAGCCTGTTGTACAAAGCCTCTGACCATTTCCACCGCGAGATGGCCAAGTGCAATCTTAGGCGCGAACGGCGCTACGCCGTTGATAAAACGACGGCGCAGAAGTGTGCTCGGGGATTTTTGGATCGCGGCGCGCGGCGATGAGTCACTAAATGACTATGTTGTTGAACCGGTGCCTGGTGTCATTCTCTGGGGCCGGTAGCACAGAAGAAAGAAAAAAACATTAATAACCAACGTGGGACCCGATCACACTTGGTCACCTCGCGGTGGAGATGGCCAGAGATGATTTAACAGGGTCGAACGTTTTGTAACCTGGTCAAACGCTTCGTATCACTAGGTTGTTTACAATCTCTACAAACCTTCCTATACTCTGTTTCATACTTAGCGTGCAACGCTGTCAAAGCTACTGGCGCGAGCGTGCGGCTTGATCTCGATCATTTGCACGCGATCTCGCGCAAGCAAAACCATAAATGAAGCCACGCGCTCGCGCCAGTAGCTTTGACAGCGTTGTACGCTAAGTATGAAACAGAGTATAGAAGTTCGAATCTTGAAATAGACAGAAAAAGATGGGTATAATCGAGAAAATGAAAGGTTTATAGATATATGTGTATATTCTTCTCGTTGGATCTCTCTAGAACCGTCTTTAAATGCTCGTCAAGTGGTTGCTGTTATGTGCATAATGCTCGATGCCTGCTTCGAGCTCTCAACTTTAAAAGAAGTAACCGCCTCCTAAGGCTATGAGCTTGGACTCCTCTCCATAATCTTCCCTATAGTGCGGTGAAACTAAAGAGAACAAATCGCTCTTGTGCTTTTATTTTTCTTATTTTTTTTTACAATCAGGCTTTTCTAATGAGCATTTCAATTGTATGGTAATTATATGCTTTATGAACAACTAAGACTAAACGTGCATCGGACTGCGTCTTTCCTGTTATTCAGTACCGAGGGGCTCATAAAAATTCGCGCTTGCAATGATTTAGACCGGCTGCAGCTAGTGGCGTAGCCTCGCGTTTTCATTAGGGAAGGGGTGGAGGGGGGGGGGGGGTTGCTAATGTGGCTTGAAGGTTTTACTTAGAGCCACTAAATAAGTCACGCTTCGGAGAAACGACACTTCAGAAAGATGGTGCTTAATCTTTTGGTTGCCAGCTGAAGCTTTATCTGAAATCGCAGGACATGATTTTCCGTCCTCCAGAAATGTTAAAACAGTTCGCGACAGAGCAACAAGCAATATCACCTGAGCTCCCTTGCACCGTACCTAAAGGTGAAGAAGTCGCATTCTTGAAATTGTGACGATCGACAGTTGCGTCTGCTCTGCACTAAACACCAAGATGGCGGCGCCCACTAGCAGATCGGGGAACGGAGTGGCGATGCCCAAAGCGTAGCTCATTTAGTGGCTGTAGTTTTACCCTATTGTTTTATTTAAAAAATATATCATTTTAATCTTTAGTAGTTGTCTTAAATATATCGAGCAATGCGAAGTGGTGGATGTATGTCTAATATGTCGAAACAAATTACGCTCTAAAAAATATTTAACTTAGACCTTGATTTTTGTTATTTGCAACATCTTTTTTTAAAATTCAGGTGAACTTTGAATAAAATTGTTTGTACTCCTGTCACGGTTTCTAGAAGTAGCATATGCTATCACGTGCCTTCAACTGAAATCTTTATCGCTAATGCCTAGAAATTACTTATGGTATCAAGTGTTTACATGTGCTTAAACCTGCAGCACATAATAGGTATTACACGAAGAGAACCCTTTGTAAGTTGTGTAAATGTCCTCTATGAATAATATAACAATTTGTTTTTCCTGCAGGAGTGCTCCTGTGTTTTTGAATAACCCATCGTATGACGCCGCCTCCGATGAAGCAAGTAAGAATGTTTAAACATCCCTTAACTCATAGACGTTGTCCTTTTTTACTTGTGAGCTTTTAAATTCAACCAAAGTGATAACGAATGTTCTTTTTTTGCAGGAATCTAACTGACTTATCGCACAACGCCAGAAGAAAACATCTGAAGACATAACTAGTTTTAATCAAACAAGATCATGTCATCACCAGTCGCCATTGAGACAGGGACATAAGTCAGATATTTCTTTTTTCTTTCTTAACACCTTCTAGTCAAAGGGGTCATAAGATACGCGAAGTCAATAGAGCGTCAATATCATTGCGAAGTATAGTATATGCTATAGTATAGTATAGTACACGAACTTGGAACATAATGTAGCGCACTTAGCCCAGCTGTGTGCTGCAGCAGAGAAGTGGATGAACCAGCTATTTTGGAAACTTTCAAAATGTCAGTGCAACGATTTTCAGACTTTGGTCAATTGAGGGAATTAGTCTCTATCATCCATAAAATGAAATAAATACAGCTTTTTCTTTACCAGCGTGTTCTAGTCTTTACTAAAATTAAAATATAAGAAAATCGAAGAACAGAGTAATCGTCAACTCTAATGCCGTCCTTCGACTGACGTCAAAGGTGGTATCAAGTTGTTTCTTATTGGGTTTTGTATTCAGGGCTTCCAGAGTCCTGAATACAAAACCGGTCCAAACCATCCCTTACTTCGTCCTCCACAAAACAAAACCCGGACTTTTTTCTTTATGTGTCTGACGTTATCGGTGACCTATCTATCTGTATTCCGGGACCGGATTCAGAGTTGGATACATATCAACTTTGGCGGGCAGCCCGCAAACACCGGTCAGAAGCGGCAGGGAGCCCTCGCTTCTCGCGAACCCTTCAAAAGAACAAAGGAAAGCTTTAGAAGCAGTCTCTTCTCCTATGGGGGGCACCACCACGAAACAAACATGGCGGCTGGGTCCAGGTCGCGTCGGCTCGGCCGGGCCGCCTGAACAGGTGGCGCATTCAATTGAACAATTTTTTTTTGTTTAATGCCCAATTTTATAGGTATTTGAACTGCGACGGTTAAGTGTAAGCCGGTGCACATAAACCTGCAGAGCATAGTTTTGTTTTCCCGGTGTTCTGTGTTCTTTCATGTCAAACTTTCGTTTCGGGAGATTTCGTTGAAAACCGAAACTATGGGATCCGCTTTGATCGGCTATTAGGAAAGCGGCGATGACTACAGAATTGTTCCACCGAGAGTAATTTTCCAGCTAACTCGCATTTCCTGGACCATGCGACACTCTCTGTCCGCGAAATCCAGCTTTTGTGCGTATCCGCGTTTAAGAAACAGCTCAGTCGTCTGCTCAGGAAACAACACAGGCTTGCAGGAAAATTGCGAAAATTAAGCAAACGCTTCTTGAGCCAAGGAGCATGTTAACCCTCTGGAGTCCCACTAAGCAGCTGATACTGTATTTGAATTTAGGTTTTAGTTGCAATCGAGACGTCACATTTTGACGAGCGGGTTACGTATTATATTATGTACTATGGTCCCACTAAAGCAATATTAGTATGTTCTTCGGGTTGAAATAAGAGCTTAGTTGACTAGCTATTAAGTGAACTGCTGAATAAAAGTATAATTGCCAGACAGAGACATACTACTTAAACTCAGCCAAATGGTTCTAGCCGGTAGCACGGAGACGAATCCGGACAAACTGAAGAGAGTCTTCATCGGAAATTCACGCAGAACCTCTCTGTATTGACCTTGACTTCGAATTCTGAACGGAGAAAATTAGTATTTTTTGTGGCCAGTCAATCTGAGCTATGTAGACTATATTGCTGCTGGATTTGACGGGGCTACAATATAAATATTGGAGGTGCAATAGATCATAACGCCGTGACAGCTTCTAACTTTGCGACACGTGTCCCCCACCTTTTGAAAGCAGACGATTTCCCTCATTAATCGTGTGCAACGAGCAGGCTTTCCGGAATCAGGTAACTGCGAAACCAGGACAACTCCTTCTGGTGTGGTCCAGAGGCTTTTCGGCGAGAAGCAGCCAAGATGAATAGCCAACGCACCGACCGGCGTGGGTGGCTCAAACTTGAAGGCTAATCGAACACAACAAAACTCAAGAAAAGCAGTGATCGAACCTTCCCATTCACTTGACTGCAACATTGGTGTTCCCTCCTGTAAAACACCTCGTCTGTCGTCCTCAGTCCACTGCTCTACATCCTTATAAAGAAAACACTTATCAGTTACCAGGTAGTCGTCACTTTGAATGTGATTCGAGACTGACAAGAAATCAAAACTTTTTCCGTGAGTTCCTCCCATCCAAGAAATCGAAAGCACGCGACCCTGTGTTGTGGAGTAAACGGGCATTCAAACACTTGATGGAAGGAAACAATCTACTGAGGTTTCACCACACTAATGAACACTCGGGCAAACTTAAGAAATTTTCGGACCTTCGTCAAATTACATTGTTCACCACCGCGCCGACAATACGTATCCGCAAAAGCCACCTGAGACGCGGAGGGGCGGAAAGCGACCTGTTCAGGCTAGTTCCCGGTTTTCCCAGCTTGGCGGCGTTCGTTTTGCTGGAGTCGCGGATGCTGCTCCTGAAAGACTAGCTTGCCACTAAAAATTTTCACAACGCGGACTTTCTTTTTCTTTCCGCTGCGGCCAGCCCAATAAACAACATTTCTGACTCTTTATCAACCTTGATTTTCACGATTTCTGGCTGGCCGTTAACTGTGACTTTACTCGCATTCTCATTGGCCGTCTGGAGAGCCGCCGTGGCGTCACTTCATTGGCTGCTCCCGCCGTCGGTGCGCCGGTGCTTCGTCCAATCAAATCTGCACGCTTTCGACGCGCAGCGGGTCGCGGAAACTACTAACAAGCATCCGTGTTCCTCTAAACACAAGCCAGAATCCCGTTTGGTTTGAACCGCCAATTAGCAGCTTAGCATGGCCTAAGGTCGCTGAGAGCATCGAGACTAAAAGACTGTTCACCACGGAGTCAAAAGGGGTAGCACCAAAGGTGAAATAGTTTTCTATACTCGATTTATTAGGCGCCACGGAAGCTTGAGTACCCCCATGAATTGACACCGTGGTCGCCATGACAGTCGCACGCAGTTACGAATGAAAAAGTAATGCGTTTTGTTTTTTCTTCCGTGATTACGCATTCGTTCGGTATTTCGAGGAAAGGTGGTGCGTTTTCCTCACTCGTGCCAAGATAACGAATAAAATTATACGCTGCAAATTCTTTCGGTGTGAAAATTGTTTCACTGCTCTTTTAGGAGCTATACTCCGTTTCTCCTTATGTTGTACCGCAGCGAAGGCTAGAAGCGCGAGCAAATAGCGTTGCCAGCTGCCCTTCGAGACAGTAATCAACCGACTTGTCTTCTAAGTTATATTTTATATACTAAGAAATCTCGGTTTCAAATAAGCCTAAATAAAAAAAAACGAGAAAAACAAACAGTCGCTGCGCTAAAATCAAATATTTGAACTGTCCAGGATTCACTATACATAAAATAATCTAACAATGAAAAATTAAGATGTGCTATATATTTCACTATGTTTATTATTATATGTGGATGTCACTTGCATTGTTCATTTTTTCTGATTTATAACGCAAAATGCGATATATGTTTTGGCTTAAGTTATAGCGATTATTTGACGGGACGAAGTAGGCATCACAAATTCTTTCACACTGACGTTGTGGGAATGTGCAGCTAATGATGATAAGGTGTACAAATTTCTTGATAGAGGGCTACACCTGTTGCAGTCCTGAGTGGCGTTTCTCACGCCTATATATGAGATTGGTTTTTCAATAAATATTAGTTGGGAGTGCACCAGATGTTTAGCTAAATTTCTTGCCCCTGTCTTTTTCGGCGCTTGTGTGCGATCATGAATTAACTGGCCCAAATTGCCACATTTTTGGTTACAGACAGTTGAGCTTTAAGCTGGTCCCAGTTAGACCCCAATTGGTCCTGATTGATTCTTAGTTGGAACCAGTTAGTCGAAGTTCAAACCAGTTGAGATTCCAACTGTTCCAGTTTAAAAAGATTCACTTGGGTGGATGAAAGTAGCATAATTTGGAAAATGTCCCACTATCAAATTTCGTAGATATTAAAAAGAGCCTGTCAACTGTTTCATGCGTTAGAATTAGTAGCGCTCGTTTCGACGCAAAGCCCGGCGGTGTCGGTCAGTTTGTCAGCGTCGGGGAGAGAGGGAGAAGGAGGGAAGAGAGGTTGACGCGTGCGACGCTTCCCAATGGTCCGAAGCGCTGACGTCAGCACGCGTCAGCCTATCCCTCTCTCTCCCAGGCACTGACAAACTGACAGACACCGCCGGGTTTTCGTCAAAGGAGCGTCGCATAGCTGACATGGAGCCAGAGAAGGGGAGGCGCCGCTTCGCTGTAGAATGTGGGCGTGCTCATTGGCCGCTCTGCCGTCGCCGGATATTCGTCTCTCTGGGTTTCCGCGGTAGCTTCGCGTGGGCTGTGATATGTTTGTGCGGTTAAAACGAAGGATACGGTTCCCTCCACGAGAGATATGGATGCGGTTCCTTCCACAAGTGGTACGGATGTGGTTCTTTTCAAGGGCGTCGACATACCCTGACAGGCAGAGTACAAAAAAGGTCGGAAACAATCACAGGAAGATCCATCGGTGGATTCTTAAGGAATGCGTTAGCATGACACTTGAGAAACGCCACACACGTCCCCTTTGGGTAACGCTAACGCTGACCCTGTAACGAGGCCAAAGAGAAGCAGCAATAATAGAGGAAGCAAAACAGAAATCCAAAAGAGAAAAGTGAAAGGGTGAGCGTTAACGACTCCCAAGGGGACGCATGTGGCGTTTCCCAAGGGCCATGCGAACGCATTCCCTAAGAATCCACCAATAGATCTTTCTGTCATTTCTTAAAGCATCAAATGCTTTTTCACGCTACCCACAATCCCAAACTTTTGTCCGCCCATCCGTCCGCGCATTTTCCGCTAAATTTAGCAGGGAAAGCAGCGTCACGTGACGTTACCGGACATCATGTGACCAATACACCTTTTGGAAATTGACGGCATATGACCTATACGTCAAATCAGTTTTCCTCTAAATTTAGCGGGAAACATCACGTCACCAGGCGAAAACATCAATTCAGTTTACGCGCGAAAAGTAGCTGGAATTTAGGGAGTTTTCGTGGATCGTTTTCGCCGTCCCGCAACGCTCTCCAGCAACCGGCTACGATACTCGGAACTCTACATTCAAGGCCATCAGCACTCAGGCGCAGTAGCGGCTTCTTCGCTGTGGAGGGCATAGCGGAGGAAACGTGGTCTACGAAAACCCCTATCGACGTCACGTGACTTATACTTAGGGTTCCGTGTTTTCGGATAAATCCGAAGAACTCCGAAAACTCCCGCCGGTAAGATTTTGGTCAATTCGGTTTTATCCGATAAACTCCGAATTTCCATGTGCCAATCCCCCCCCCCCCACACACCACACACAAGTATTTTACATTTAATGGTTTGATCAGCGCGTAGTGTTAATGGTCCTGGGAAAATGCCACCACACTTTTGTTTCAAATTTCGGTCAGGACAAGAGGTCGATTGTACTTTCGGGTCATGACAAAAGTCACTGTTTATGTTTCCGGTTCGGGTCATACTATTTGTGCTTTAGAGGAAGAAGGGGTTGCATTTTTGTAACAGTGAAAGATATGGGACCATAGAGATTGCAAAAATTGGGGAAGAGGTACCAACAGTTAAAACTTCTACAGGCGAGGCCTTAGCAGTGCCGAGTCTGGTCGGTTAGCCTGACGCTTTACACGCACCTACCACGCACGCAGGCTTGTAAAGTGAAGGCGTCGTTCAGTCAGCACATTTGTGTTTGTAGCGTCAGCTCGCTCGAATTTATGGGAAACAGAAAATAGGTTTTCGCCGACTGAGCTAACGCTCAAGAGAGGCTCGAAACACTCTCCTCTTGGTCGCGATTTTAACCTTTACCATCGCTGCAGAAAAAGAACGAGGATAAATTCTGTGACGACCGCAGCAGCTCGCCGTATCAGAGGAGGAAATACACGCAGTCCCCTCGTTCATGCTGCTAGAGTTAAATTATCGCTCCTGTCGCCCCCGACCGCTTAAAGGGCCCTGCAATCATAATTAAGCGTCTACCTTTTTTGCGGTTTCCACGTCTCGTGAGGGTTCGGAGCAAGCCAGGGGCACGGAGAGACAATTAAATATCAGTGAGTCATATTTTAACCGGACGACGCGGAAACCTCCTCCACCGACGGCGGCTCCTGCGCGCCAGCTGTGCGCCGTGTGACGTCACTGCTCCTCGCGCATGCGCAGCTGGATCACGGCTCATTATGCGAGCCACGCGGAACTGCTCAACCTCGGCCAGTGTAGCTCGCGCTACAAAACGGCGTTCCACCGAATAACTCACCCGAATCTAGAGTGGAAAGAAATCGTGAGTACTTTTTAAATTAACTGATTCAGCTTTATTGAATCTAGACAACACTATTTGTTTTTAAATCAGGTCTATTTGCTATAAATCACTTACTCAACGTAATGATTTTGTTGTCGCTAGATGCCTTGTATACGGAAATTGTGCTTTCTTCATGTTCCCATTCACCTAATCACCGAAAACGGTGCGGGAGAGGAAGATGCTGTAATTTATACTACTCCGGGATACACCAATTGATGAAAACACGAGCTACTGTTCCGTCAAGACTACATTCAAGCCTCGTACAACCTGCTTGCGCTCGTTTATTAGTTATTCTTGACGCTTTCAGCTGACTTTTTCTTCCCTGGCTTCGTGCGCACGGTGCCACCTTGGCCATTGCCTCTGCAACCGGGTGCAATCGAAAACTCCACGGCATCTAGACCACAAAAATGCAAAAACAAACAAACGTGCTTTTATAATTGACGTAAAGGATAATGGCCGTTGAACTCGAGCGCGCACTCGCCCCTCCGAAATGGCTTCATAGATATTAATATATATATATATATATATATATATATATATATATATATATATATATATATATATATATATACATTTTTTTAATATATCGAAGATGCGTTTTTGTTTTATGGAGGAGACGTCAAGCGGGACCTGGCGATGGCACACAGAGGACGCTACGAGCCATCTGAGCCAATCCTATGTCATCAGTGTAACGTGAGGTTCGGGAGGGCAGCAGGAACGCGCGGGGTGCAAGTTCCCCCTCTCTCCTTCCATGGCTCCTCTGTGCGTCTGCAACTGTAACTTGCGGTGCCACCTCCCGATAGGCACAGCGAGCAAACAACATTTGCCTTTCGGGAGATGGCGCCACATGTATATAAAACCTAGAGTAACAGGCTGTGCTTGCAGAGCCAGAGTATAGCGTTCTCTTTTCTTTGCCGCCAACTCTGTATCGGCGAAGAAGCGATCACGTACGCCGAGCCAGATACGAGATTCATGGGGGAAAGCGGCCTTGCAGAGCGCCGAGTTTCGGGGGAACATATGTTCCGCTAAGCGTTCGCAAAATACAGATCATAGACTAAAAATCGAACGAACCGAAAGCTGCCCAAATCACTGAACAGTATGTGTAGCAACTGGGTACAGTATAAAGCCTTTTTTTATAATGCGAGCGATGTTTTAAAACATACGTTTCGAAGGTACCGGAAGCAGACGACACGGACGACGACCGCGGCTCTCGCGGAGTGATACGCGATACGCGACCGGCACATCTGGCAATCTTGGCGAGTCGGCGACCTCTCATTCGAAAGCGAGGGAACGGCGTCTTTGTCAGCCGCTGCGTTGTTTACCACAATAATTTTGCATGCGCGTAGAAATTTTCGCGGGATTGATATTTAGCAAAATTGCCAGAACGCTGCTTTTGAAATATGTCGAAGACCCGAACTTTCGGAGTCGGATGCAGATTGCTCGTTGGGCCCCATGTGAGGGTGATGTGCGTGTTAAATTTTTCGCGATTGTTTTACATTCGCGAACCCCAGGACTGGTGCCGCGAAACAAAGCCACTTATTCGAGTATACTATCGTGATAACCTGTTCGTGGTTGTTTTATAGTTGTGAATATTAAACTTGTCACGAAATATAGGCCGCTCGGAACAAACTGTATTTGTGTAGCTCAGAGTTCTCCCCAGAAATGTTTTTGAGGTGGACACCGGACACACGCAACGGTGGAAAGGGGGGGGGGGGTTCTGATACGCTGAAATACTGCACGTTGTATTTAGGTACCTTTTTGAGCGCGCGGCAGAGTACTGTGCCTTCTAGTCTGTCCGCGAATAGATTTTGAAGTGGCTGGGACATCGCAGAGATGAATATGCACTCAGCTGGACTGATGGGCGGCAGAACGAGTGCCACCCACCAACCCAGATGTAGCACGAAAAAAAATTTACTGGTGCAGGTTTCCCTTCAAAAACCCCGAGCTCCTTCGAAGATGGCTGACAGCCATGAAAAGAGAGTCATCTTATCCTGACCTGCGCCACAAGATATGCTCAGATCACTTTGAACCATCTTGTTTTTACGCATCACACAATAGGAGTGTTTTAAAGCCAGATGCCGTGCCAACAATCTTTGCTTTGCACCAGCCCAGTGATCAGGTGAGCAACTCAAGATTAAATTCTACCCGATTTTAGTAAGGTTAATTAACAAAATTCTTCTAAACACAGTCACCAACAGAAGAGCCCAGCCTCCTCAGATGCCATGTCAAAAGAAGACTCAACAGGCAAGGCAAACAAATTGAGAGTAAGATGTGGGTAGTCGGCCTCACACGTAACCCATTCAATGACAGTCTCCAAGCGGCCGAGAGACCAGCCACCCTCGTTCTCGAACAGTTACACCGACCCTGAGAGAGACACGACAGGTAAGGCAAACAAATAGCAAGTCAGGTCTGGCTGGTCGACTTGACGCAAAGCCCATCCAACAATAGTCTCCAAGTGGAGGAGAGACCAGCCACCCACGGTCTCGGACAGTTACACCCACCTTGAGAGAGACAGGACAGGTAAGGCAAGCACATTGTAAGTCAGGTCTCGGTAGTCGACCTGACGCGCAATCTATCCAACGATAGTCTCCAAGTGGTCGAGAGACCATCCATTCTCGGTCTTGGACGGTCACACCCACCCCAAGGGAGACTCGACAGGTAAGGCAAACGGATCGAGAGCCAAGTCAGGAGAGTTGGCCTAACATGAAACCAATCCAACAATAGTCTCAAAGTGGTCGAGACACCAGCCACCCTCGGTCTGGGAGACTAACTTTGTCCCCGAGAGAAACACGACAGGTAAGGCAAACACATTCCAATTAAGGTCTGGATAGCCGACCTGACACATAACCCATCCAATATGACAGTCCCAAAGTGGTGGAGAGGCCAGCCATCTTTGGTCTTGGACAGTAACTCCGTCTCCGAAAAAGGCACGACAGGTAAGGCAAACGCATTCCGAGTCGGGTCTGGATGGTCGACCTAACAGATAACCCATCCAACGATAGTCCACAAGTGGTGGAGAGACCAGCCACCTTCAGTCTTGGACTGTAACTCCGTCCCCGAGAAAGACACGACAGGTAAGGCACACACATTGCGAGTAGGTCAACCCTGCTCGCAACCCATCTCATGATAGTCTCCAGGTGATAGAGAAACCAGCCACCCTCGGTCTCGAAGAGTTACACCGACCCTCCTATTGAAAAATATTTTTTACCGGAATGTCATTTCCAGTAAAAGTCTATTTTACTGGATTATGGGACTGTTTTCACTTCCAGTAAAGCCGTAGTTTACCGGAATGTCGCCGGATGTTTTACTGGAATGTCACCGGTTGTTTTACAGGAATGTTACCGGCTTTTTACCCGAATGTCACCGGATTTCTACCGGAAGTTTATTTCCAGTAAAAGTCTATTTTACTGGATTATGGGACTCTTTTCGCTTCCAGTAAAGCCACAATTTACCAGAAGATCACCATATAATAATATCTTTATTATCTTCGAAAAAATACATGTGTGCGTGCTGGCCCACGAAAGCAAAGATGCTTGTATGTGAGACCAGGCAGCCAATAAAATACCGTGACACAGTGAACACTAGAGAAACAAAACAAACAAACAACAATAACGTAGGAATGTGGGCAACGAATACGCACTAAGTAATTATATAATCATTATTGCGCGAGCGTGAGGCACCATTCTCTTACATTCCGTTTTACCGCACGAAAGGATGATATGTTCAGCAAAGACTCTGGCAAACTGTTGAAGATTGGCCGGAATTCATAGTGTTTTTTCTTTCTTTTTTCGGAAGTCAACGGAAGCCATTTAGGAGGAAGCCTGTGAACCGTGGTTGGTGCATGTTTACCAGATGCTGGACGATTCGGTAACAATAAAAGTGGTTAGTCCACAGAGACCTGAAGGTTCTATGTATCTATTTAACCGGGTCGATACCAGTGAAACAATTTGCACAGCTGTAGACAAAAGCAATCAGACCAAATAGGAACAACCGAGTTCTTTGTCGCAAAAGATATCTTTCAAGGTACTTACAATGCCGCTGGGTAAATTCCTAGACGTACGGTAATAAAACCGCGCAGGTGCACCACACGGACACACACACGTATGATCTCAGTAGCACGTTTAGCGAAAACCACGAACGCGCGAAACGAACATCCGCCGCCGTTGAGAAATCACGGGCACAGATCACGATGTCGTCCCTGATGTCGTCGCCGCGGGTGCAGCAGGTGTCAGTAGCACGCTTAGCGAAAACCACGAACGCGCGAAACGAACATCCGCCGCCGTTGAGAAATCCCGGGCACACTCACGATGTCGTCCCTGATGCCGCCGCCGCGGGTGCACCATGGCGTCAGTAGCACGCTTAGCGAAAACCACGAACGCGCGAAACGAACATCCGCCGACGTTGAGAAATCTTGGGCACAGTCTTTTTCGCTCGCTGGATGCTTCTGAAGCCGGACGGACAAAGAGGCGTAAGAAACAGGTCACTGAAAGATATTTTCTTTTCATCTGCACACCCAGCTGCTCTGGAAGATACAGGTCGCACACATGGAACGAGAATCCGAGACTGAGCGTTCGTTCCTGGCCGGCCGTTGCTCGTTGACGGACAAAGAAGCCGGTTTTCTTAAAAAAAAAAAAAAAAGTCAGCAAAACGACCTTCTCGCATTTTCCCCACGACCCAATGCGAGGGAGAGAGGGTGCGTGGGGACTCGTCCTTGGTGCGAGGCACCAAGGACGCCCAGTCCCCGGCTCGCCTCGGCTTCCCCTCCCCTCGCGTCGGCTTTGAGTGAAGTTCGGTAAACAGGGAAGCGAGTCACCCGTTTCGGGTAAGATTAAAACCGGGTCGTCTGGGAATCGAAAGTGGCTGGCGGTGACATTCCAGCGAAATCTGGAAACCCGATGCCGATGAAATTACAGCAAAATCTGTTTGCCGGCAAATAATCTCGCACAGACTGCAGGTAAACTGGTTTCGAATGAAAACGGGTGAAAGTGCCCACCTTTTTGGATCGTCAAAACAGTTCGCTGCACGCACTTCTTGAGGGTTGCAACGTCGTCCCGAGCTAAAACTCGCACTCACGAGAATGCCGCCCGAGTGGTCTCGTACCTGCTCTGCCCCGACTTTTGCCTGTCGCAAATAGCAAGTTGCCGGTGATCGCTGCTCACCTTTTTGGATCGTCAAAACAGTTCGCTGCACGCACTTCTTGCAGGATTGCAACGTCGTCTCGAGCTAAAACACGCACTCACGAGAATGCCACTGCATTGGCGGCCACCATTACAAACTCAGCTAGTCCCCCTGCTCGTCTTGGCTTCCTTGCCTTTAGCCGTTCCCCTTTCGTCGGCTACCAGTGAAGTTCGGTGTCTGGCAAACGAGAGTGGCTTCCGGTAGGATTCCAGCGACGGGTAATCGAAAATGGTTCTGGCAAAACTTTCAGCGAAAGTATCTTCCGGTAATATTTCCACCACAGACTGGTAAACGACGCTGGTTTCTGGTGAAAATGAGTGGAAATTAACCCGTTTCCACTGAATGTCACGGGAAGTTTTTGCCGGATTTTAACCGAGAGTGGCTCCGGTAAAACGTACACCGGAATCTGGTAACTGAAAGTGGCGGCCGGTAATATTTCCACCAAAAAACTGGTAAACTACGCTGGTTTCTGGTGAAAATGAGTGGAAATTAACCCGTTTCCACCGAATGTCGCTGGAAGTTTTTGCCGGATTTTTCAATAGGGCTGAGAGAGACACGACATGTGAGGAAACCGAATTGCAAGGTCAGGTCTGGGTAGTCGACTTGACGCTTAACCCATCCGACGATATATAGTCTCCAAGTGCTGCGAGTGACCAGCCACCCTCGGTCTCGGACAGTTTTACCGACCCCGAGAGAGACAGGACAGGTCAGGCAAGCATACTGTGAGTCAGGTCTGGGTAGTCGGCCTGACACGCAACCTATCCAACGAAAGTCTCCAAGTGGTCGAGAGACCAGGCCACACCTCAGTCTTGGACGGTCACGCAGACCCCGGAAACTCAGACAGGTAACCTCTATTGAAAAATCCGGCAAAAACTTCCAGTGACATTCGGTGGAAACGGGTTAATTTCCACTCATTTTCACCAGAAACCAGCGTAGTTTACCAGTTTTTTGGTGGAAATATTACCGGCCGCCACTTTCAGTTACCAGATTCCGGTGTACGTTTTACCGGAGCCACTCTCGGTTAAAATCCGGCAAAAACTTCCCGTGACATTCAGTGGAAACGGGTTAATTTCCACTCATTTTCACCAGAAACCAGCGTCGTTTACCAGTCTGTGGTGGAAATATTACCGGAAGATACTTTCGCTGAAAGTTTTGCCAGAACCATTTTCGATTACCCGTCGCTGGAATCCTACCGGAAGCCACTCTCGTTTGCCAGACACCGAACTTCACTGGTAGCCGACGAAAGGGGAACGGCTAAAGGCAAGGAAGCCAAGACGAGCAGGGGGACTAGCTGAGTTTGTAATGGTGGCCGCCAATGCAGTGGCATTCTCGTGAGTGCGTGTTTTAGCTCGAGACGACGTTGCAATCCTGCAAGAAGTGCGTGCAGCGAACTGTTTTGACGATCCAAAAAGGTGAGCAGCGATCACCGGCAACTTGCTATTTGCGACAGGCAAAAGTCGGGGCAGAGCAGGTACGAGACCACTCGGGCGGCATTCTCGTGAGTGCGAGTTTTAGCTCGGGACGACGTTGCAACCCTCAAGAAGTGCGTGCAGCGAACTGTTTTGACGATCCAAAAAGGTGGGCACTTTCACCCGTTTTCATTCGAAACCAGTTTACCTGCAGTCTGTGCGAGATTATTTGCCGGCAAACAGATTTTGCTGTAATTTCATCGGCATCGGGTTTCCAGATTTCGCTGGAATGTCACCGCCAGCCACTTTCGATTCCCAGACGACCCGGTTTTAATCTTACCCGAAACGGGTGACTCGCTTCCCTGTTTACCGAACTTCACTCAAAGCCGACGCGAGGGGAGGGGAAGCCGAGGCGAGCCGGGGACTGGGCGTCCTTGGTGCCTCGCACCAAGGACGAGTCCCCACGCACCCTCTCTCCCTCGCATTGGGTCGTGGGGAAAATGCGAGAAGGTCGTTTTGCTGACTTTTTTATTATTTTTTAAGAAAACCGGCTTCTTTGTCCGTCAACGAGCAACGGCCGGCCAGGAACGAACGCTCAGTCTCGGATTCTCGTTCCATGTGTGCGACCTGTATCTTCCAGAGCAGCTGGGTGTGCAGATGAAAAGAAAATATCTTTCAGTGACCTGTTTCTTACGCCTCTTTGTCCGTCCGGCTTCAGAAGCATCCAGCGAGCGAAAAAGACTGTGCCCAAGATTTCTCAACGTCGGCGGATGTTCGTTTCGCGCGTTCGTGGTTTTCGCTAAGCGTGCTACTGACGCCGGGTGCACCCGCGGCGGCGGCATCAGGGACGACATCGTGAGTGTGCCCGGGATTTCTCAACGGCGGCGGATGTTCGTTTCGCGCGTTCGTGGTTTTCGCTAAGCGTGCTACTGACACCTGCTGCACCCGCGGCGACGACATCAGGGACGACATCGTGATCTGTGCCCGTGATTTCTCAACGGCGGCGGATGTTCGTTTCGCGCGTTCGTGGTTTTCGCTAAACGTGCTACTGAGATCATACGTGTGTGTGTCCGTGTGGTGCACCTGCGCGGTTTTATTACCGTACGTCTAGGAATTTACCCAGCGGCATTGTAAGTACCTTGAAAGATATCTTTTGCGACAAAGAACTCGGTTGTTCCTATTTGGTCTGATTGCTTTTGTCTACAGCTGTGCAAATTGTTTCACTGGTATCGACCCGGTTAAATAGATACATAGAACCTTCAGGTCTCTGTGGACTAACCACTTTTATTGTTACCGAATCGTCCAGCATCTGGTAAACATGCACCAACCACGGTTCACAGGCTTCCTCCTAAATGGCTTCCGTTGACTTCCGAAAAAAGAAAGAAAAAACACTATGAATTCCGGCCAATCTTCAACAGTTTGCCAGAGTCTTTGCTGAACATATCATCCTTTCGTGCGGTAAAACGGAATGTAAGAGAATGGTGCCTCACGCTCGCGCAATAATGATTATATAATTACTTAGTGCGTATTCGTTGCCCACATTCCTACGTTATTGTTGTTTGTTTGTTTTGTTTCTCTAGTGTTCACTGTGTCACGGTATTTTATTGGCTGCCTGGTCTCACATACAAGCATCTTTGCTTTCGTGGGCCAGCACGCACACATGTATTTTTTCGAAGATAATAAAGATATTATTATATGGTGATCTTCTGGTAAATTGTGGCTTTACTGGAAGCGAAAAGAGTCCCATAATCCAGTAAAATAGATTTTTACTGGAAATAAACTTCCGGTAGAAATCCGGTGACATTCGGGTAAAAAGCCGGTAACATTCCTGTAAAACAACCGGTGACATTCCAGTAAAAATCCGGTGACATTCCGGTAAACTACGGCTTTACTGGAAGTGAAAACAGTCCCATAATCCAGTAAAATAGACTTTTACTGGAAATGACATTCCGGTAAAAAATATTTTTCAATAGGGAAGGCAAACGGATTGAGAGCCAGATCGGGAGAGTCGACCTGACATGTAACTTATCCAACAATAGTCTCAAGTGGTCGAGAGTCCAGCCACCGTCGGTCTCGGACTCTAACTCGGTCCCCAAGAAAGACACGACAGGTAAGGCATACACATTGCGAGTAGGCCAACCTCGCTTGTAACCCCTCTCATAATAGTCTCCACGGGGTAGAGGCCAGTTGCTCTCAGTCTCGAACAGTCACACCGACCCCGAAGAGACACGACAGGTAAGGCAAGCACATTGTGAGTCGAGGTCTGGGGTAGTCAACCTAACACGCCACCCATCCAATGATAGTCTCCAAGGGGTCGAGAGACCAGCCACCCTAAGTCTTGGACGGCCACACCGACACAAAGAGAGACTCGACAGGTAAGGCAAGCGGATCGAGAGTCAGCTCTCGGGAGTTGGCCTGATATCAAATCAAATCAGTTTCAAATCAGTTTATTTCTGCCACAAAAATACATTCATGACAAGGGCGCTGGAAAAAAAGCTGCACGATTGCAGCTTGACGAGTCCCAGCGCCCTAATACAAGGCTGCAGCGGTACTGACATCAAAGAAAAAAAAGTATATAACAATCATACATGCACACAAAAAAGAGATATACATACACCTAAGTACACACATTTTGAACTATCAAAAACGTAAATAATGCTTATATATTACAGAATTTCTTGTAGGGTACGATTACTTACAGTGTATATATCAACGTCGCGAGAAAAAAGGAAGTTTAACAAGAGCGGTACTTGGTAGCGGTATCTCTGAGTACCGAAATTTGTTCTGAATGCAGGAACACGCCAGGGGGCCTATGACGCGATGGGTAAATGGACTCGTTTTTTTCTAGTTTTGCGAGGTCTAAAATTATGTTAATATTTTTTCTTACACATTGTTGGTAATTTAAGATCAATCTAGAGGAATACATATTATATATATCAATGATTTTATGCTTTTCAAAAAGAGGAAGAGAATGATAGTCCCGAGGTACATTTTCAATTATTCTAACAGCCTTTTTTTGTAAAAGACGCAATTTGTCCAAATTGCCCTTTGTAGTTGTTCCCCATACTAAGTGGGAATAGCAGATTACGGAATGAAAGAGGGAGTTGTAAATTAATCTTTTTATGTTTACTGGGAGTATATGCCTGTATTTATTCATAATCCCGACTACTCTACAAAGTTTTTTGTGAATGTATGTTACATGATTATTCCATGACATATGACTAGAAAATATAACACCGAGAGTCTTAATGGTATCCACACATTCTATTGTGCATGACCCAAAATACAAATCGCGTGATATTCGTACATATGATCCCGGACATTGAAATAAGACTGCCTTAGTTTTAGCGGTATTTAGAATGAGAGAGTTAATATTTATCCAATTTTTTAGTTTACCTAGGAAAACGTTTGCTGTAGAGGTAAGTAGGTCTTCTTTGGAACTAGAAAAAAATATACTAGTATCGTCTGCGTACATAATAAATTTAGCGGAAGTTTCGATACTTACTATATCATTCACGTATACGAGAAACAACAGAGGCCCTAAAATACTACCCTGAGGAACCCCGGAGTAAATTCGTTCAGTAGTAGATACATAATTTCTAATTCGAACATATTGGGACCGATATTCTAAATAAGACGTTATGAGCGATAATGGGATACCTCGGATGCCATAACGTTCAAGTTTATCTAGAAGAATTTGGTGATTTATCCTATCGAAAGCTTTGCTTAAGTCTATAAATATACCCAACGTTAAAAGTTTTTTCTCAAAATTTTCTATTATTATTTCCTTCTGCACCAATAACGCAGTTTCCGTAGATTTATGTTTCCTGAACCCGAACTGAGAATCAGTCAGTAGAGAGTATTTTTCAAAAAAATGTAGTAGTCGAGAATGCACAATTTTTTCAATCGGTTTCGAAAAGACAGGAAGGATAGATATGGGTCGATAATTACTTTTGTCATTTCGATCACCACCTTTATATACTACGGATACTTTCGCAATTTGCATCCTTCTAGGAAATATACCGGAAGATAAAATAAGATTGTACAGATGAGTTATACATGGTAATAGCAAGTCAACTACAAATTTCACCGGCCCAATTTGAAAATCCTCACAGTCATGGCTACGACTGTTTTTTATATTCATGAAAGTAGATAGTACTTCTTTAGTATCACATGGGTTCAAAAACATTGTCTCGTTCATTCTGGGGATATTATTTGCTGCCGAACTGTTATATGTACTTTTCCCTACGCTCACAAAATAATCATTGAACATATTCGCAAGTTCTACACCAGAAATAGTTCTATCGCCTATATCTATACTAGTGACAGCTCTATCTTGAGTTGGACTTTGTATTAAGGAGTGCAAATGTTTCCATACGACTTCGGGTTGCTTTAAACATGATATGTCAAATAGATCGGCATAATAGCGGTGTTTAGCTCGTTTTAATTCTGTATTGACAAAGTTTCTAAATTTTTTAAATTCTAGCAACATTTTTTCATTTCGTGTCCTAAGAAAATTGTTATAAAGAAAATTCTTTTTTTAATAAGTCTTAAGAGCCGTCTAGTGACCCATGGTTTTTTGCACTTCTTATTACAGTGAATTTCCTTATACGGAAATGAAGAATAGTACGCGTCTTTTATCCTGTCTAAAAAGAGGTTATAGCACTCATCAACATCGGTTTCCCTCAACACGTGACTCCAGTTAATAGCCTCAATTCTTTCTCTAAACTTTTCAAGTGTTCTGGCGTTAATATTTCGGGACATTACTGGAAGGTTAGTAGCCCTGTTACATGACACATTGTTATTAATGAACATAACTATGGGGAGATGATCACTTAACGCATAGCCCAGCACACCAGCACTAATGAAGTCTTCACAGTCATTGGTTATAAACAGATCGATTAATGTTGACGTCGAGGATGAAACGCGAGTTGGAGGAATTATAACATTACTGAAATTGTTTGACGTCAACAAACTTGCAAAGTCATCGGTGACTCGGGAAGCTTCGAACATGTTTATATTAAAATCCCCACCCAGATACAACTTACAGCCTTCTTCATTAGCAAAACAAAGTAACTCTTCCAAAAAATTGATAAACACCGAAATATTCCCATTTGGCGGGCGATACAAAACAGAGTAAATAGAACAATTTTTTCTAATACAAAGTATTTCATAGTTCGGCGTAACAACAGAGTAATCAGAGAGGAGCGCATAGCCGGAAACATTAGTCTGCAGTGACACACCGCCTCCACGACCATAGTCGCGATTTAAGGAAAAATTATAATAACCCGAAAGAACAAAAGCATCATCATCGTCCTTATACCATGTCTCTGTTAACATTATAACGGTAAAAGGAGTTTCGATTGAATCAAAAAACAGTGTAAGATCATCTCCTTTCGAACGTGCAGACTGTACATTTAAATGGAAAAAGCTAGTTTGTGTATTAGCCTGGATTTTCAAGAAATCATTTAGACCTTCTAGTGTCATGGTACCAAGATTTACAGCCATACTGAAAGAAAAAGTGTACCAAAACGAATACTTTTTTCCCTCTTTTTTTAGGGTTAATGGATCTTATCAAGGTCGCCTTCACATGAAATTTAACATTAATTTAACATTAATTTAA
>JAZHYW010061565.1:0-37342 GCA_037355805.1 Ixodes ricinus
TAGGTGTTGCTTCCGCTTCTTCTGTCCCAATCGCCTGCCTTGCACGCTTAGCAGCGGTATCCGCTGCCTGACGCTGCTTTCGCTCTTCACCGGTTTCCCGCGCGCGCATTGGCTTCCGCCCCGTGACGTCGCTTCCCTCTCGCCTTTGTCCTTCACTACTCTCCGTCTCTCTACGCGGCGCGCTTCCCTTTCCACTGTATTGTCCGGAGACGGATGGCGTCAGCTTTCCCCTGTCAAGTAAGTACTAATGCTAACGCATTAAAAAAGATATACAGAGCAAAATATCGGGTAAAAGGGTTGATAACTGGGCTAGTTGGTAGTTAGACATTTGAACGGTTTTAGCGCAGACATATGAAGAAGAGAGAAGGGACAGAAAAGAGCGCTACTCACAACTGTATTCCACCAAGATGAAGAAAAGAGAAGAACATCGTCAAGATCCCCATAAAGATGGCAAAAGGAAGAAAAGGAAGCAAAATATCGGGGAATACAGACACACGTACTCAACTCTCCGACGTCACGCCACCACGGTGGCGCTGCTGTCGGCACTGCGCATGCGCAGACGGGTCCTCTCACTCGAATATGGTTTGTGCGCACGCGCACTGGGGAAAACACGGGCTTGCTTCTAAACAGCGTGTTGAAAGAAAGGAGTAGACGACTAAACACTTGATTCTCTATTGTAAAACGCTCCATTCTGCAGTTGCCGAAGGCGAGACAAATTGAGTAATGACAATGGAGTTTAAGAACAGCGAGGGCCAAAGAAAAATAGACTGAAAGGTGCAGCTTACTAAGCAGAGGTTATCTGACCGGTGGCATAAGTCGAGGGAAGGATACATATTTTTTTGTTCTTTTCCTGTTGATGTATTGGGCGGAAGGCACGAGCACCCGGTTGCGAAGAATGGTTTTGGTCACATCGATCGCAATTTTAAGGTATTACTAATAAAGGATTTAACCTTCATTTTTTTGTAGATTAGGTGGAAATTAACTAAATAAAATAATTGAAAAAAAGAACTGTCTGTGAGGAAGCGAAGCTGCAGCCCGATTGAGAGGATTCAGCCATATGCAGATTATACATCCACCCATCCACCTACAAAAATTACTAGGTGGCGCAAGCCACCGCCCGATTCGAAAGGTTCAGTCGTTCCCATTCATCCATTCATTACTATTGGATGCGTGCAATACAGGAAACCATCTGCCGCAGTAACCGAGTACTAACTCAAAGTTAAACGCAATAAATTACGCGTGGACGATTGAAAGAATCCGTCCCCTGCCTGGCACGTGAATTCGGTTGAGACCGACGTTAACTCGTTAAGTTCTTCTCAAATTCCGGAGTTCGATTTATCGAAGGTGTCAATCGAAGCGTAATTTGATATAAGACATTTCACGAATAAGAGACAGCAGAACACATAGAAGATCTCGTAATAAAAACGTTAATCGAAATGACGAGGAAGAAAGAAAAGAGGAGGGAAGGATGACAGGAATAAAAAAACAAAACCAAGAAAAAAAGCCTCCATTCAAACTTGCAACGCGAGCAGCTAAAGTTTAGCGAACTCCAAATACAACGACCGCCGTTCGAAGCGTACTATACACCATACGACGTACAAACTTACGATGGACCACCACGAGTCATCCCTGCCAAGCGTCCGCTGTGAGCGTATCACGTGACAACGGACGTGACAACGCTCGCCTCACATCGCTGCGAAAGTCACGTGACACTCACACGGCTTTGGATTGACTTGAGATGGCTCGTAGCATCCTTCTCGGTCCAGCGTACTGAGCATACGCACTGGTTTCGCTCGAAGCGTTTTCGCTCTGTCCGGATATACATTGTAAGAAAAGAAAAAAAAACCGCAGACTGGAGAACGGGCGAGTTGTTGGTTTCTCGATAACGGACTCCTCTTTCCGTACGCCGAGTGACAAATGGAAGCGCGTCGCTTCGCATTTCGGAAAGCGTCCATAATCAACCCGGCGGGGTTGCTCCCGACTCCTCGGCGTACCCTAAACGATCCATAAATGGGGTACTTCGAGCGAGGTGCATCCATCTAAGGACGAGACTGCTAATCTGAGCCCGACGCACGTGTGCCGACTCGGCCAACCCCTTATGCGGATGGGATCCTGTTGAGATGGCGGTCTTTTTACCTGCCTATAGGGTTGTGACAGGTTAGAGTACAGGTGAAACTCCCCACACCTTTTCCACTTCAGTAGAGCGAGCGTTGGAGAGGAGGTCGCCTCCTCTCCTGCGTCCACTCTGCTAAAGTTAAAAGAGGTGGGGGGGAGTTTCCCCTGTACCAATTAGAGTTGTCTGTCTTTGTGGCTGTCTGGATGTGATTCTGTGAGCCAGTCTGCTTTCAGTCTGTCTGCACCCGTGTGTGTGTGTGTCTATATATGTAGTCAATCTGGGAGCTTATAACGGCCGGTATGCGTGTTTGTTTGCCCGTCTTTGATTGTGTGAATGTGATTCGGCGTGTGTGGCAGTCTGTTGTCTGTCTGACTGTCTGTAGCTGTGTCCGCGCGAGTGTGCGTATATAGATCCGCAGCGTTACCGTATATGCGCTATGCCTGGGAGTTCATAAAGGTGCGTGCATGTTTGTCTGTTGGTATGTTGCTTCCGTGTGTCTGCCTGCCTGCCTATTTGTCTACTTTTGTATTTGTGTGGGTGTGCTTCCGTGTGTCGGTTTACCTGCTTAGTTGTCCGTTCCTCTGTGCTTGTGTACATGTCATTCTATGTGTCAGTATGTTCCTCTGTCTGCCTGTATACATGTTTGATGTGTACGTGTGTCTGTGTTTGCGTGTGCTAGCTTCCACATATGTAGTGTATCTGGAAGCTTATAACAGTTCGTGTGCCTCGTCCGTTTGTATGTTGCTTCTGCCTGACTGCCCGTGTGGCCCGACTATTTATCATTGTCTGTGTAGATGTGCTTCTGTGTGTCTAGCAACCTGCTGTCTGTCTATCTGCTGTCTGTCTGTCCATCTGTATACGTGCTTGTGTGAGCGTTCTGTGTGTCTATTCGCGCGCGTTGCCATTGACGTAGCGGATCTGGGAGCTTATGAGGATGCGTGCGTGTCTGTCTTATATTATGTTGCTTCCGTCTCTCTGTTTGTATAAAGGCCTATTTGTCCAACTCTTTGTTTGTGTGGATGCGCCTCTGTGTGTATGTCATCCTGTTGTCTGTATAAATGCCTGTATCCGCGTTTGCGCGATGATGTGCATGTGTATGTCTGTTGGCGCGCGATGCCATGTATGTGGCGTATCTGGGAGCTTAAAAACGATGCGCGTGCGTCTCTCTGTTTGTGTACCAGCTCCTGTCTTTCTCCCTGCCTATTGTTTGGCTTCGTATTTATGTGAACGTGATTCTGTATGTTTGTCAGACAGTTGTCTGTCTCTCTCTCTCTGTGTCTGTAATTGTGTGAGAGTTGTGTGTGTCGTGAATACCTGTTCACGCGCGTTGCCACGTGTATGTGGTGTACCATCTAGGCAGCTTATAGCTGTAACGCGTCAGTGCTCCGTTTTGTGCATATGTCTTATGCGACTGGGCAAATTAATGCCGCTGGAGTTGTCCTCTCAAGATAAGCTGATGTGATGTGCGTGTATGTGCATCTGTGTGTATGTGTGTGAATTTTAGGCTTTCCGCGGGCATTGTTTATGTTCGTGCGTGGAGAGTGCAAGCACCCGCGAGTTAGTTGTCTATGAAGTGTCTTCATGAGAGAGTTCCTTTTTATCTGATGCCACTATCAAACACGAGCTATAACAATACAGTATACGCTCTACGTTTTTTCATTGGCACTCTTTCGAAGTGTCGAGCGTCGTTTTCAGCTCAGACAACTCCGCACGTCTGAGCAAAACCAAAATAAACAGAAAAGCTCGACCAATCCGCTTTCGTCGCCACTTTTTGTCACGAGGAAATCTAGGCAGAACCAGCGTAAGAACACTCAGAGTTCCATTCGCGCAAGTAATATAAGGGGCCGTGCCGCGCTTCGTGCATACAAATAAAGACGCTAAGTACGTCACGCCAACCGGCACCTCGAAAACAAAAAATGTAGTACAAAAAAAATGTTCCAAAACTGTCTCCAACATAGCCTCATTGTGTCCGCCACCCTAACAAACCCTCCGGCAAGCTCGCGTGTTTCAACCCCATGTCGCCGTTCCGCGGGACGAGTTGGCGTGCTCGTGCCGCGCGTTCTCTTTTCTCTGTCTTTTTTCTTTTTTTTTTCTTTGTGGTTCGCTTTTGTCGTCGTGGTCTTTGTCGCCATCAACGTCATGCGCCCTTTTGTTCCGGCTCCTCTATTGTTGCCGGGACAAATCGTCGACGAACGAATGGCGGACCCTGCTGTCTGCTTGCAGCGAAAGACAGGGACGTTTCTTCTTTTTCCAACCACGGCATTCGCGTCGTCTTTCCACTCCGCTTTTCCACATCATTGCGCTCCCCCTTTTGTCTAGCTGTCCAAAGTTCGTCTTCTCCCATCCGCCTTTTGTTGTTGCAGTTGCCTCGGTCTGTTTGCTCAGTCGGTCTCTTAGGGTTTTTGTTTTGTTTTTTCTCCGACGATTCTGGCATGGTTGCCGCGGTCAGTACGAATTCAACTCTCCGCTCGACGATGTCGGTATGTGGTGTCGCTCTAGCATTGTGAACGCATACGTACGGTTGGTCGTTCGGCCAAAACGCTCTCGATCGACCTTTAGCTTTTTTTGTTTTCATTTTCCTTTTCAGCCGTGGCGCTGCTCACCTCGACCTACAGCTTTTCTTGGCGGTTTTCTTGTCTGCTACACGAACATTCGTTCTTGTTTTTTGTTTTGTTTGACAGCTTAAAACTCCGTATTGACGTAGCCTTGTCTCGAGGGACGAAGAGAAGCTGGAATGGGTTTTAAAAAAAAATTCAGGCAAAAATAAATCCCCACGGCTTGATGTTACAAAGTCTCCTTCGTGGACTCGATCATTTGACTTCGGCTCGAAGACGAAGCGAAGAAAGCGCCGTCGTAGAAGTCGGGGATCCTAGAAGATGTCGACATCGGCGTATTTCGTTTTATCGACTTCTTTTTTTTTAAATATTGCTTTTGTTCATAGATTGAGCCCGCGTTCTCCGGCCCTTGAGATTACAAAGTTTGCCCAGAGCAAACGTTCCAACTATTTGTTCCGCAACAAAATAAAAGCATTCCGCGGCTCTCTGACGTGATGGGACACGCACGGCAAAGCTGTTGACCTTGCTTGACTGATATGTACGAATGGGAAATGTCTATTTCTCTGGTTCGCAGCGGTGCAGTGGGTGAAGCTCGCGGAAAAACGCCGGCGTCTTTAGGGGGGCACCACCTACTGCACTGGTGTAAAGCAGAAAAGCGGTCACTCAGGCGCCTACCAGCCCAGTTCTAAAAAAATTTACGGATATAACGAGACAGATATCGGGAAACAAAATGTTATCGCGCCAACTATCTCACCCCAAAAACAGCGTGATTCCCACTGATGAAAAAAAAAAAAAAGAAGACGCATCTAGTCATACACTGGCGTTTTGTCAGGACCCTAACACAGACGCATGAACATTATGCAACCCTGGAATTAAACTCGTCAGTTTTCGGTAAGATGGGTTTTACAATTTCACTGTTAGGGTGACGCTATGCAGAAACACATGTCTCATTATAAGCAATAAAAGAATGATTCGCAAGCTGTTGACTGCACTTGATATCACAAGCTCGCTGACTTGTATCAATAAATATTCTCCAGTTACTACGAGAGAAAAAAAAGAAAGCGGCTTCTAGCGATAGTTACAGTCACTGACAGTTTGAGAAGCACAGGGTGTGGCTTAATATGTTAATGTTTCTTGCTGTGTGATGGGTTCTCCAGTTCCTTACCGGCTAATGCTGCAATCTGATCGGCTGCGGGGCGATAGTGAGATGCCCGGGCGGCACTAGCCACGCCCCTGCGTTTCCTAAGTTGTCAGGTACCATGGGGACAATAACGGCAGAGAAGAGTCCTCACCTCGAGCAAGTGGGACTTGGCGTCTCCGAGCTTGTCGACGAACCTGTGTTTGGGTTTTAGCTTGTAAAGGTGGAACTCCGCCTGGAGCACCTGTTCTTTGGCCGAATCGCTGGGCGTCACGTTGAAGAAGAACCGGAGCTGGCTCTCTGAAACCAGAAGGACCATTACGAGCGTTATAAATTAGGACTGAAAGTTGGGCTAATTTGTTCTAATTGATACAAGGGTTCTACGCAAATTAAAAAAATAAGAATAAACAGAGATAAAAAGAGAGAGGCAATACGGGACAAGGCGCTGAACTGTGTTTCCTTGTGAGAAGCAACACGGAACTAAGGTATAAGCGTTGACCTAAAATTGCCTTTTAAGAAGCAACACGGGACAAAGGTATAAGCGTTGACCTGTGTTGCCTTGAAAGAAGCAACAAGGGACAAACCTATACGCGTTGACCTGTTGCCTCCTGAGGAGCAACACGGGGCAAAGTTATACGCGTTGACCTGTGTTGCCTTCTGAGAAGCAACTACAGGACCAAGCTATACGCGTTGTCCTGTGTTGCCTCATGAGAAGCAACACGGGACAAAGGTATAAGCGTTGACCTGTGTTGCCTTTGTGAGAAGCAACAAGGGACAAAGCCTATACGCGTTGACCTGTTGCCTCCTGAGGAGCAACACGGGACAAAGTTATACGCGTTGACCTGTGTTGCCTTCTGAGAAGCAACTCAGGACCAAGCTATACGTGTTGTCCTGTGCTGCCTCGTGAGAAGCAACACGGGACAAACGTATAAGCGTTGACCTGTGTTGCCTCGTGAGAAGCAACACGGGACAAAGTTATACGCGTTGACCTGTAGCCTTCTGAGGAGCAACATCGGGACAAAGTTATACGCGTTGACCTGTGTTGCCTTGTAAGAAGCAACACGGGACAAAGGTATAAGCGTTGACCTGTAGTTGCCTTGTGAGAAGCAACAAGGGACAAACCTATACGCGTTGACCTGCTAGCCTCCTGAGGAGCAACACGGGACAAAGTTATAAGCGTTGACCTGTGTTGCCTTCTGAGAAGCAACACAGGACCAACCTATACGCGTTGATCCCATGTTGCCTCGTGAGAAGCAACACGGGACAAAGGTATAAGCGTTGACCTGTGTTGCCTTCTGAGAAGCAACACGAGGACCAAGCTATACGCGTTGACCTGTAGCCTCCGAGAGCAATACGGGACAAAGTTATAGCGTTGACCTGTGTTGCCTTGTGAAAAGCAACACAGGACCAAGCTACCTAGCGTTGTCCTGTGTTGCCTCGTGAGAAGCAACACGGGACAAAGCTATACGCGTTGACCTGTGTTGCCTTCTGAGGAGCAACACGGGACAAAGTTATAAGCGTTGACCTGTGTTGCCTTCTGAGAAGCAACACAGGACCAAGCTATACGCGTTGTCCTGTGTTGCCTCGTGAGAAGCAACACGGGACAAAGGTATAAGCGTTGACCTGTGTTGCCTTCTGGAGAAGACAACAGAGGACCAAAGCTATACGCGTTGACCTGTGTTGCCTTCCGAGAAGCAACACAGGACCAAGCTATACGCGTTGTCCTGTGTTGCCTCGTGAGAAGCAACACGGGACAAAGGTATAAGCGTTGACCTGTGTTGCCTCCTGAGAAGCAACACAGGACCAAGCTATACGTGTTGTCCTGTGTTGCCTCGTGAGAAGCAACACGGGACAAAGTTATACGCGTTGTCCCGTGCTGCCTCGTGAGAAGCAACACGGGACAAAGTTATAAGCGTTGTCCTGTGTTGCTTCATGAGAAGCAACACAGGACAAAGCTATACGCGTTGACCTGTAGCCTCCTGAGAAGCAACACGGGACAAAGCTATACGCGTTGACCTGTAGCCTTCTGAAAAGCAACACGGGACAAAGTTATACGCGTTGACCTGCTAGCCTCCATGAGGAGCAACACGGGACAAAGTTATACGCGTTGACCTGTGTTGCCTTCTGAGAAGCAACACAGGACCAAGCCATACGCGTTGTCCTGTGTTGCCTCGTGAGAAGCAACACGGGACAAAGGTATACGCGTTGACCTGTATTGCCTTCTGAGGAGCAACATGGGACGAAGATATACGCGTTGACCTGTGTTGCCTTCTGAGAAGCAACACTAAGACCAAGCCTTATACGCGTTGTTACCTGTGTTGCCTCGTGAGAAGCAACACGGGACAAAGCTATACGCGTTGACCTGTAGCCCTCTGAGGAGCAACACGGGACAAAGTTATACGCGTTGACCTGTCAGCCTCCTGAGGAGCAACACGGGACAAAGTTATACGCGTTGTCCTGTGTTGCCTCGCTGAAAGCAACACGGGACAAAGTTAGCCGGCGTTGTCCCGTGTTGCCTCATGAGAAGCAACACGGGACAAAGCTATACAGCGTTGACCTGTGTAGCCTCTTGAGAAGCAACACGGGACAAAGTTATACGCGTTGACCTGTATGCCTCATGAGGAGCAACACGGGACAAAGCTATACGCGTTGTCCTGTGTTGCCTCGTGAGAAGCAACACGGACAAAGGTATAAGCTGCTGAGCCTGTGTTACCTTCTCGAGAAGCAACACAGGACCAAGCTATACGCGTTGACCTGTGTTGCCTTCCGAGAAGCAACACAGGACCAAGCTATACGCGTTGTCCTGTAGTTGCCTCGTGAGAAGCAACACGGGACAAAGCTATACGCGTTGACCTGTAGCCTTCTGAGGAGCAACACGGGACAAAGTTATACGCGTTGACCTGTAGCCTCCTGAGGAGCAACACGGGACAAAGTTATACGCGTTGTCCTGTGTTGTCTCGTGAGAAGCAACACGGGACAAAGGTATAAGCGTTGTCCTGTGTTGCTTCGTGAAGAGCAACACGGGACAAAGCTATACGCGTTGTCCTGTGTTGCCTCATGAGAAGCAACACGGGACAAAGCTATACGCGTTGACCTGTAGCCTCCTGAAAAGCAACACGGGACAAAGTTATACGCGTTGACCTGTAGCCTCATGAGGAGCAACACGGGACAAAGTTATACGCGTTGACCTGTGTTGCCTCCTGAGAAAGCAACACGGGACAAAGCTATACGCGTTGTCCTGTGTTGCCCTCGTGAGGAGCAACACGGGACAAAGTTATACGCGTTGACCTGTAGCCTTCTGAGAAGCAACACGGGACAAAGCTATACGCGTTGTCCCGTGTTGCCTCGTGAGAAGCAACACGGGACAAAGTTATACGCGTTGTCCTGTGTTGCCTCATGAGAAGCAACACGGGACCAAGCTATACGCGCTGTCCTGTGTTGCCTCGTGAGAAGCAACACGGGACAAAGTTATACGCGTTGACCTGCAGCCTCCTGAGGAGCAACACGGGACAAAGTTATACGCGTTGTCCTGTGTTGCCTTCGTGAGAAGCAACACGGGACAAAGTTATACGCGTTGTCCTGTGTTGCCTCATGAGAAGCAACACGGGACAAAGGACTATACGCGTTGTCCGTGCTGTTGCCTCGTGAGAAGCAACACGGGACAAAGTTATACGCGTTGACCTGTATTGCCTCCTGAGAAGCAACACGGGACAAAGTTATACGCGTTGACCTGTGCTTGCCTTCATGAGAAGCAACACGGGACCAAGCTATACGCGCTGTCCTGTGTTGCCTCGTGAGAAGCAACACGGGACAAAGGTATACGCGTTGACCTGTGCTGTCTTCGTAGAAGCAACACAGGACCAAGCTATACGCGTTGACCTGTGTTGCCTTCCGAGAAGCAACACAGGACCAAGCTATACGCGTTGTCCTGTGTTGCCTCGTGAGAAGCAACACGGGACGAAGTATAAGCGTTGACCTGTATTGCCTTCTGAGAAGCAACACAGGACCAAGCTATACGCGTTGTCCTGCGTTGCCTCAGAGGAGCAACACGGGACAAAGTTATACGCGTTGTCCCGTGTTGTCTCGTGAGAAGCAACACGGGACAAAGTTATAAGCGTTGACCTGTGTTGCTTCATGAGAAGCAACACGGGACCACAACGCTATACGCGCTGTCCTAGTGTTGCCTCGTGAGAAGCAACACGGGACAAAGGTATACGCGTTGACCTGTAGCCTTCTGAGGAGCAACACGGGACGAAGTTATACGCGTTGACCTGTGTCGCCTTCTGAGAAGCAACACGGGACAAAGTTATACGCGTTGTCCTGTGTTGCCTCGTGAGAAGCAACACGGGACAAAGCTATACGCGTTGATCCTGTGCTGCCTCGTGAGAAGCAACACAGGACAAAGTTATACGCGTTGTCTCGTAGCTGCTCGTGAAGCAACACGGGACAAAGTTATACGCGTTGACCTGTGTTGCTTCCTGAGAAGCAACACGGGACCAAGCTATACGCGCTGTCCTGTGTTGCCTCGTGAGAAGCAACACGGGACAAAGGTATACGCGTTGACCTGTAGCCTTCTGAGGAGCAACACGGGACAAAGTTATACGCGTTGACCTGTGTCGCCTTCCTGAGAAGCAACACAGGACCAAGCTATACGCGTTTGTCCTGTGTTGCCTCGTGATAAGCAACACTGGGACAAAGGTATAAGCGTGGTGACCTGTGTTGGACCTTCTGGCAGAAGCAAGCACGGGACCAAGTTATACGCGTTGTCCCGTGTTGCCTCGTGAGAAGCAACACGGGACAAAGTTATAAGCGTTGTCCTGTGTTGCTTCAATGAGAAGCAACACGGGACCAAGCTATACGCGCTGTCCTGTGTTGCCTCGTGAGAAGCAACACGGGACAAAGGTATTACGCGTTGACCTGTAGCCTTCTGAGGAGCAACATCGGGACGAAGTTATACGGCGTTGACCTGTGTCGCCTTCTGAGGAGCAACATGGGACCAAGCTATACGCGTTGTCCTGTGTTGCCTCGTGAGAAGCAACACGGGACAAAGGTATAAGCGTTGACGTGTGTTACCTTCTTCCGAGAAGCAACACGGGACCAAGCTATACGCGTTGACCTGTGTTGCCTTCCGATGAGCAAGCAACACGGGACAAAGTTATAGCGGTTGTCCTGTGTTGCTTCATGAAATAACACGGGACAAGCTATACGCGCAATCCTGTGTTGCCTCGTGAGAAGCAACACGGGACAAAGGTACCGCGTTGACCTGTTAGCCTTCTGAGGAGCAGCACGGGACGAAGTTATACGCGTTGACCTGTGTCGCCTTCTGAGAAGCAACACAGGACCAAGCTATACGACGTTGTCCTGTGTTGCCTCGTGATAAGCAACACAGGACAAAGGTATAAGCGTTGACGTGTGTTGCCTTCCGAGAAGCAACGACGGGACCAAAGTCTATACGCGTTGTCCTGTGTTGCCTCGTGAGAAGCAACACGGGACAAAGTTATAAGCGTTGTCCTGTGCTGCTTCATGAGAAGCAACACAGGACCAAGCTATACGCGCTGTCCTGTGTTGCCTCGTGAGAAGCAACACGGGACAAAGGTATACGCGTTGACCTGTAGCCTCGTGAGGAGCAACACGGGACGAAGTTATACGCGTTGACCTGTGTCGCCTTCTGAGAAGCAACACGGGACCAAGCTATACGCGGTGTCCTGTGTTGCCTCGTGAGAAGCAACACGGGACTCAAAAAGGTATAGCGTTGACCTCGTGTTACCTTCTGAAGCCAACACAGGACCAAGCCTCCTGCGTTGACCTGTGTTTGCCCTTCCGAGGCAACAGGCAGGACTCAAGCTATACGCGGTGTCCTGTGTTGCCTCGTGAGAAGCAACACGGGACAAAGGTATACGCGTTGTCCGTGTTGCTCCGTGAGAAGCAACACGGGACAAAGCTATACGCGTTGTCCTGTGTTGCTCTCATGAGAAGCAACACAGGACCAAAGCTATACGCGCTGTCCTGTGTTGCCTCGTGAGAAGCAACACGGGACAAAGGTATACGCGTTGACCTGTGTACACTTCGAGAAGCAACACAGGACCAAGCTATACGCGTTGTCCTGTGTTGCCTCCGAGAAGCAACACGGGACAAAGTTATAAGCGTTGTCCTGTGTTGCCTCATGAGAAGCAACACGGGACCAAGTTATACCGCGCTGTCCTGTGTTGCCTCGCGGGAAGCAGCACGACACGGGACCGAGCTCAGAGTACGCGGTGAACCTGTAGCTTGCCTCGTGAGGAGAAGCAACACGGTACTACGCTATACGCGTGTGTCCTCGTGTTGCCTCAGACGAAGCTAACACGGGACAAGGCTTATACGCGTTGTCCTGTGTTGCCTCATGAGAAGCAACACGGGACACAAGCCATACGCGCCGTCCTGTCGTGCGCCTCGTGAGCAGCAACATGACAAAGGTATACGCGCTGACCTGTAGCCTTCTGAGTGAAGTACGCGTTGACCTGCGCGTCTTCGAGAAGCAACACGGGACTAAGCTATACGCGGTGATCCTGTGTGGCCTCATGTGGAGCAACACGGGACAAGCTATACGCGGTGACTCCAGTAACATGGACAAAAGGTATGTTGACTTGCGTTCAGAGCAACATTGCGCTATACGCTGATCTGTTACCTTCCGAGAGCAACACGGGACCAAAGCTATACGCGTTGTCCTGCGTTCGTCGAGATAACACGTATACGCGGGTGACTCCGCTTCCTCTGAGGAGCAACGGCGACAGATACGTTATGACTGTGTCTCCTGATTTAACACGGGACAAGCGCACAGCGTTGCCTGCGAGGCGACATGGACAACGTTATAAGCGTTGTCCTGTGTTTCACGAGAAGCATATACGCGGTCCTGTGTTGTCTCATGAGAAGTAACACGGGACAGCAGTACGCGGTGCACTGTGATCTGTAAGCATAACACGGGACAAAGTTACACGCGTATTATCCTGCGTTGCCTCTTGCTTTTTGCCCCTTTTTTGCGTAAAACATCAGCATGCAAGATGTGACAGGAATTAAGTAGTGTACTGTGCAATGGAAAATTGAGGAAAAGGAAGGAATATTATAATTTTCGATCAGGGAGAAAGATCGCGACCATCATAACTGGATATATTTTGCGTCACACCTGGGCAAAAATGGGCCGGCAAGTCACTAAACACGACAAACGGACTATCCACAACGCAGTTTGCAACTGATGGAGAATCTTGAATAGTGCACGCGAAGTACTTAAAGCCTTGGTCTTGCGTTGGATTATGTCAGAGAGAGGCAGAAGCCCCGCGTGGCCATTTATTATACCACGAAAGGTAACTCACACCCGAAAATTAAACCTCCACTAGCGTGGTCTATTTTTCAGGACACTGGTTAACACCAACGTAATCCAGCTAAAACTCCAATTGTCTTTATACACTAAAGAAGAAGAAAGGAGCGAGCGAATTATTACCCCACCCCGCGCTGTTTTGGGAAAGGGAATAGCTGCGTGTCTGGATCATTGCACAACGGAGCTCGTTACTGCTGCCCGCGGCCACTGAGAAGACGAGGCAATGCAACGCTTGTGGTACAACCTAGGGCGTCTGCAATGTAGCCGTGGACCGGGGGGGGGGGGAGAATAAGCTAAGTCGAGCTCTTTTTTGGCAGTTTGTTTACGTCGCACAGGTAAACAAGCACTTCCTGCACTCTTTTGACCAGATTTCGTACTTCATGGGGAGGACTATTTTTCAGGATTGCTTCAGACTACTCTAATTGCAAGAATTAAATACTAACTATCGGAGTTCCATTCAGCACACGTATGCGCCGGTGTGCGGCGAAGATCGAGCCTGCTCTGCCTCTGGCGATATGCACACTGCTCAGGACTACGACGCATTTGCAAGGTTTGTCCGGCGAGGCCGCGGTAAAAAGCCGCGAAGGCCATGCGTGTGAAGCCAACTTCTCCATAGAGGGCACTGCCACGAAACTCCACGCGGAAAGTTCTCGCTAACGAAGCTAACAAATCGCACCTCGGAAGGGCACCCGCGAAGTGCGATAGAGCATCGATCCCTAAGGGAGGGCCCGTGAAGGCAGCGTCCACGGGCAATGCCGGAAGGAAGTCTGCTGACACGTGGGGAAAACATTTCACGGCGCGAGGTTTCTTCCTTGGATAACAGTGCGGCTCTCGCGCGGTCGAAACACAACGGGAAGGCAGCAAGCGCTTACTGGAGGCGGACCTTTTTCCTGCATGTTTCATGTTGCAAGCTGCGAACACCCACGCTTGGTTCGCAAATGGTGCGGAGTAAAAAAGGAAAAAAAAACACAACACTTTCAAGTATAGACCTTTCGCATAAATTCAAACCAGGCCAGTAATCCACGTTCTCCGGTGCATTTTTGATTGCCAAGTGTAGCGCAAATTCAAGTATGGGTCGAGTTAGTTCCAAGTGACTTTACGTGTTGCAATCTCCGAAGTTTGTCTCGGCTGCGGGGTCGTCGGATGGATAAATAATTTTAAAGCATAGGAATCACAGCAGAACCGTGCCATGAGCACAACAAAGGTAGTGGCTGCAATGTTATCGAGCTCTCAAGAATCTTTTATTTACAGTCAGGGTCGATTGAGAGCTGGAATCAAGAGAGATTCGTTGCAGACCCAACGTCATTGCTTTGCTCATTAATAAGAGGACGATTTAATTTTGTCATTGCAAGCCCGGTATTGCAGAGTTCATTATACCACTAAGATGCATATCACCGAGAGTTTTCCGTATAGACTACATTAAATCCGCTCATATATAATTCGCTGTGAGTCCACACTTCATCGTTCGTCTCATTCTGATATATGTACTGACAAGCGTACAAGTTATTGCAGCCCACCATGTTTCAAGTCTAGTTCTCTCTATACTATCATTGCCTATTACAGTTGCCAGAACTAGCTGGTATTTTGAAGTTGCTAGATTTGGTGCTCAAATGGCTGCATAAGATGGCGGCGCTGTTAGAAGAAAATGTCTATTTTGTAGTTCGCTATGTTGGAACTCGAGCGGCGCCTACTTTCATTGTTTCATTTTCATTCGTTCACAACACAAAGTATCAATAGGGAAGTGTAGTTTTCGTCCTGAACATGAGATAATTTCAAATGCCTGTTCATATATATATATATAACACTCCGATGTATGTCTACTTCATTGTTTCATTTTCTTCTTTTCAACAAGCTACCAAAGAATATTAGGGAGATGAGTTTTCGTACCCTGAACGCTGAGATATTGGGTTGCCTGTTCGCGATGGTATGCGTTGTTAAGGCTAGTATAACGGTAGCGGTCATCGAGGCGTTTGACTGGTTGTAGCCACGCCAGCAAACATAAAGCGACAGCAGGATGTCTTTCCCGCCGAAACGCGGCGTTTGCAGGTGAAGCCGACCATTGAGTCGCCGCAGAAGGCTCACGCGGGAGAGATGCCCGACTCCACCGATATTGGGGGCTTTCAATCAGGGACTCGTCGTGGGAGCGGGTGGGACGTCCTTGCTCGCACGCGCCAGAACAGAGCCTTGAAATTGGCCTATCGATCGACGCAGCACACACGCACGCGTGTCGCTTTCCCGCGCGTACTAGTACGCACCACGCGAGGAGAGGACTCACCTATCTCACCCCGCCTCTCTCTAACCTCCCCCCGCCGTATTTTTTCTTTCAGCCAGCACGCGGGGAATTCCTCGCCTCCTCCAACTCCCCTTGATCCCGTTGTGCATTTGAAACGCGCCCTCTCTACCTTCCAAACAAACAGCAACTCTAAGAAAAAAAAAAAAACAAAAAAAACGCATTAACCAAAAACGGACTTCCAGAGCCCTCTTCCCCCTCCTCGATGCTGTCGTAAATTACGAACACAATTTCACAACACTCTCTCTCTCTCTCTATCTTTTTCTGTTTCTCCCGCAGCCGTCCCGTTATTTCTGCAGTTTTTGAGATTCGTTTTGCCGTCGAACTTATACAATAAAAAGACGACATAAAGGGGGAAAGAAAGAGGAAATATCCAGCAGGTGGGGGGAGGGGGGAGGACTCGCGAAAGAGCGTTGTAACGCGGGTTTCCAATCTGCATATCGACTGGGTTCTGTAATTACGTTTCGGTGCGCGTCTATGGAGTGCGGAGTGTAAGGGGGGGGGGGGCGGGCGGAAGGGTCAGGCACCGGGGTGGGATTAGGAGTGGGAAATCGTTTTCGTTCGCGTATCGCGCATGTGAGGAAAGCTTTGTCGGACGGAACGGAGCTGTGTCGTCCGGGCCTCGGCGGTCGAAGAACAGAGAAGATGCCGACAGCAACTTCGAACGCGTACTCAAAAAACTGAAAAAAAACAAAGCCGCAGTCATTTTTGCCTGAGAATACAATTATAGTCTCTTCTCGAGCGATTCGTGTCGGTGTGTGTGCGAGTAACGGTAGAAGCGTCATCCGATCGCGGCCGCGACAAACACTACAGTCGTTGAAATCTTGAGAAACCCGCGGAGTGGCCTCGTCGTCCTGACGCTTCCTGTCTCGGGATTTGATCTTAGGCGCTTCGTGTGCTCGGGAACTCGTCACGGCCTGCGTTCCTGCCAGTTCTCGGTGACTATAGTTTCGAAAATTTCGGCGGAATGCCGCATTTTGCTGTGCCTATATGTTCGCACCCGTCCTACATAAGCCGACCGCATTGTGTGTGCACCGTGACGCAATGTAGTATGTGCGAAAGTACGAGAGAAAAAAAAGCGTACTCTCCATCATCCACACCGTTGTATACGACGCACCGACGGAAATTTAAGCTGAAGAAAAAACGGCGACTTATATACACGAAGTGATACGGCAAACATTATCACATTTTGGGGAAAATTTCGGGTGACAAATCACCAGAAAATAGCATAGCGCTAAAAAAAAAAAAAGTTTTTATCTTGATTTTTGGTTTAAAAAAAAAAATGTTTCGCCTAAGAACGATGCATTTTGACTCGTTCGCGAGCGTTTGTGGCTTATCACCCCGGTGGCGCATTATAACTAACCGGTCGGTTCTGCGTTGACTTCTTAGATTCATTTAGTAGAGACAGCACAGCATGTGCCGCCCGCACAGACGCGGTGCCATGAAGCGACAAACTTGCCTTTATGTTCACAAAACTTCGTCTTTTTTTAAGCAAAGTTTGTATTACCGAATACAATAATCTGCAGGTTAGTCCTGCATACTTCATGCAAGTTTGTGAATCACGCGAAAACAAAAACACGCTGATCTCATATTTGTGACGGCACGCCAAGATGGCGGCGCCTTCAGAAATTAACTCGAGGATGCGCAGATGGTTCGTCGTTCAGGAAACGAGTGACCGCGCATGTCAAGTACTGCAAGAAAATTTATTTGGTTAGAAACAATGAGCTGATGAATGGAAAGAGGTTCAAATAGGGGAATACGCTTAGTACTAAAGACAAGTCCCCCCCCCCCCACACACACACACACGCATACACGCACACACGCACGCATCCACACGCGCGCGCACACACATACACGCACGCACGCACATACGCACACACACACACACGCGCGGACACACGCGCGGACACACGCATACACACACACGCACGCATCCACACGCGCGCGCACACGCCCACACACACGCACACACGCGCGCACACACACACACACACACACACACACACACACACACACACACACACACACACATCACACACACACACACACACACACACACACACACACACACACACACACACACACACACACACCACTATATTCAGACAACTTTGGGAGGCAATGGAGTCAAAGTTACGGGCCCCTGCGCACCTCGCGCACCAGACAACGCACACGCGCGCTCGTCACTAACTCCTGAATAGTTGAAGAGCAAGGTGGCCCCCGGATATCGAAAGCAAAGGGAGAAACGCGCGGACGTCTACAATTTTATGGCACGCGCAACAACGCAAACTACAAAAAGAACAATAACACTAAACTGTCTCACTCCACCACTTTGTGTTTAGCCATTTTTTTTAAAGCTCGCAACTTTGTGGTCTTTCGTCCCTGTCGCTCTGCTCTTGCTTTCTCCCCGTTAGGAAGACTCAGGGCCTGGGGCTTCTCGGGTGAGAAACCGAGCACAGTCCTACGGGGAAATCTCCCTCCCCAAAGGCAACGCCATGTCCGGGGCGCGGTCTCTCTTTCGCGAACTTACTTGGGAGGCCGTTGATTCCCCACTCTTCGGCGGTCCAACTCAGATCCCGGGAAGTGACTTTGGGGACCTCGGGGCCCGTATACCCGAAAAGCGTAGCCGGACGTGCGAGGACAAAATACAAAAAAGAAGGAAAAGGAACAAGAAGAAAGCTTCATTTCTTTCGCACAGAGCTAGCATGGTGCTGCCGCTACTGCTTCTCCTGCTGCTGCTGTTGTTGTTGGATTGCCTTCTGCGCCCCCCTGGCAGCAGCGCCGAGTCAGCTGCCCGGACTTCCTAATTCTCAGGGGTCGTTAGGTATCCTCTTCACTCCCATCCGTAACCCGCGCCGCCTAGCGCGCACCGGATGTGGAAACGGGCGGATAGATGGATGGCTACGGCTGGATCCTTTAAACTGGGTTGCGGCCTGCACGCCCTGAGCAGCGTGTCACTGAGCGGCGCTTCAAAGAACCCCAGAATAAAGAAATATAGCGGCAATGGTGCGTCGATGCGCAGGCGCGCAACGATGCTGCCTTTGGAAAGATCATGGCGGCACAGTGCAGCAATGAGCTTTCAGATTTCAGACGACCATGTTCTTCCCAGAAGCGGCGCGCGGCACGTGTCTCGAGTATTTCCACAACAATGAATGGCGCCGCTTTCCCCAGGATGAGGGGCTTGACCGCAGGAAAGCCTCAACAAAACGCTAAAGTATGGTGTCAAGGCAACAACTCTTTAATTTGTGACTGAGAAGTCGCCTCTCATTGTCGAGAAGAAAACAAAGTCGCAGAGCGAAGCGTGAGGGCGGCGAGTCGGAACGTGACTTCAACGATTCCGGAAATCACGCGTGAATTTTGTTTTGCTTTTCCAGGCCACATTGCGTCCAAGTTTTCTTTCGACGTGCGTCCGGCGTTTCGGGTGGTTGTAAACGTGCGGCTCGTAGAGTCCGGTATCTTTTCAGAGAAGATGCACCTGAGAGGCGGAACGTGCAAGAACGTGTTAGTAAAGTAATCATTCCACGTGACAAAAAAAAAAAAAAAAGCTGAGGACGACGGAGCGTTTACATTTTCGACGGGAGGTTTTCGTTCAAGACAAAACGTCTACTTTCAGATTCAAACATTTTCTCGTGTAATCGAACTCTTGAAAGCCGCGTTTCGGCTAAAGACATGAAGCTAGTCACGCTTAATCTGTTAGGCCCGTATGCTTCTAATCTCGTTTGATGAAATCTCAACTCGGGAAAATGGCGGACTGAGCGCGGAAGCAGACACGGGCTTAGCTCTTAGTGAAACGATTTGAGGCTGTCGAGACAGTCGCTTTATTTCGTATGCGTGCAGCTATTATCTGTACGAAGAGTGTCTGCATAGCCTTCGTTTTTTCTTTACTTACTTCCCGAAATGCACTGTATACATATGCCACTTTAGCTGCAGTGATTTATGCTAAAAATGTCAATGCAGATATGCAACTAATCATCAACTGCCGCTTCTGCATTTCGCTACCGATCAAGCACAATATTAATGCAAATATTTGTCTGAAAACTTTTTCCAAGGGGGTTCTTGTGTGCTTCTTGGATTGTTTTATCGCAATTTTTCCCTATTTGCTTTTTCCTTCCACTGCTCTCAGTCTGGGCGTAAATATCTTTCCCGGTTTTTCTCGGCGTGAGCTAGTGACTGGTTGGGTGGAATCAGTTCACTAGAACTGGAAGCCTAGTGAGCTGGAGCTCCGGCGGCTCCAAAGGCGACCACCAGAGGTAGTCACCTTGGGGTGACCCCACTTTTTTTCCGCCACGAAAGCAGCTTTTCTAGTATCGATCCTTGCATTTTGTACGATCCTCGTGGTGAACGGCCAAAACGCAAGGATCGTTACTTGCTTAAGAAGTAACGAAAGCTGGCTACGAATTCCAGTCATAAGGGGAAAAAGAGGTGGTCACCCCAAAGTGACCACCTCTTTTTTGGTGGTCACCTTGGGGTGACCACCGAACCAACTCACTAGGCTCCAGTTCCTAGTGAACTGATTCCACCCAACCAGTTCACTAGGTCACCTTAGCCGGGGAAGAAAACGGGCAGCACAACACGAAGTATTGAAAGCAGCTGAGTTAATTTTTTCAGGAAAATTTAAATAAAGACACGTTCAGACAGTAGAGCGAAGTGAGAGGAAAAAGCAAAATGGGGGAGAGGTACGTCGCTGTCCAAGAAGAGAAGTGTTTTACAAGAACCCCCTTGGAAAGGCTTTTCGGACGCTTTCGCGCAAATGTTTGCATTAATTGTGCTTGTCGGTAGCGAAATGCAGAAGCGGCAGTTGATGATTAGTTTGCTATCTACATTGACATTTTTAGCATAAATCACTACGTAAAAGTGTGGATATGTATACAGTATTTCGGGAAGTAAGTAAAGAAAAAACGAAGGCTATGCAAAACTCTTCGTACGAATGTGCCACGCATACGAATAAAGCGACTGTCTCGACAGCCTCAAATCATTTCCTGAGAACTAAGCCCGTGTCTGCTTCCAGCCTAGTCCGCCATTTTGCGGTTGAGATTTCATCAAACGAATTAAATGGCCCCAGACAACACATTAAGCATGACTAGCTTCATTTTCTTTAGCCGAAACGCGGCTTGCAGGAGTTCGATTACACGGGAAAATGTTTGAATCTGAAAGTAGACGTTTTGTCTTGAACGAAAACCTCCCGTCGAAATGTAAACGCTCCGTCGTCCCCAGCTTTTTCTTTTTGTCACGTGGAATGATTATTTAATACTTTTAATATCTTACACGTTCTTAGCCCTCTCAGGTGCATCTTTATGAAAAGATACCGGACTCTACGAACCGTATTTTTATAACCACCGAAACGCCGGACACACGTCGAAAGAAAACTTGAACGCAATGTGGCTGAAAAAACAAAACAAAATTCACGTGATTTCCGGAATCGTTGACGTCACGTTCCGACTCGCCGCCCTCATACTTCGATCTTGACTTTGTTTTTTTCTCAACAATGAGGCGACTTCTCAGTCACAAATTAAAGAGTTGTTGCCTTGACACCATACTTTAGCGTTTTGTGGGCTTTCCTGCGGTAAAGCCCCTCTATCCTGGGGAAAGTGGCGCCATTCATTGTTGTGGAAATGCTCGAGACACGTGCCGCGCGCCGCTTCTGGGAAGAACATGGCGTCTGAAATCTAGCTCATTGCTGCACTGTGCCGCCATGATCTTCCCAAGGGCTGCACGTTGCAAGTGCCTCGTGCATCGACGCACCTTGCGCTTTATTTCTTTATTCTGGGGTTCTTTGAAGCGCCGCTCAGTGACACACTGCCTAGGGCGTGCAAGCCGCGACCCAGTTTAAAGGATCCAGCCGTTGCCATCCATCTATCCGCCCGTTTCCAATAGCCGGTGCGCGCTGTAGGCGGCGCGGGTTACGGATGGGAGTGAAGAGGAACCTAAGCGACCCCTGAGAATTAGGAAGTCCGGCTAGCTGACTCGGCGCTGCTGCCAGGGGGCGCAGAAGGCAATGCAACAACAACAACAGCAGCAGCAGTAGTAGCAGTAGCGGCAGCACCAGCTAGCTCTGTGCGAAAGAAATGAAGCTTTCTTCTTGTTCCTTTTCCTTCTTTTTTTATTTTTTGTCTCGCACGTCCGGCTCGCTTTTCGGGTATACGGGTCCCCGAGGTCCCCAAAGTCCTTCCCGAGATCTGAGTTGACCGCCGAAGAGCGGGAATCAACGGCCTCCCCAAATAAATTCGCGAAAGAGAGACCGCCCGGACATGGCGTTGCCTTTGGGGAGGGATATTTCCCCGTAGGACTGTGCTCGGTTTCTCACCCGAGAAGCTCCAGGCCCTGAATCTTCCTAAGGGGGAGGAAGCAAGAGCAGAGCGACAGAGACGAAAGGCCACAAAGTAGCGAGCTTTAAAAAAAATGGCTAAACAAAAGTGGTGGAGTGAGCAGTTTGTGTTATTGTTCTTTTTGTAGTTTGCGTTGTTACGCGTGCCAAAAATTGTAGACGTCCGCGCGTTTCTCCTTTGCTTTCGATACCGGGGGCCACCTTCCTTCAACTATTCAGGAGTTAGTGACGAGCGCGCGTGCATTAAGTTTGGTGCGCGAGGGCACAGGGGCCCGTAACTTTGACTCCATTGCCTCCTAAAGTTGTCCTCGAATATAGTGGTGTGTGTGTGTGTGTGTGTGTGTGTGTGTGTGTGTGTGTGTGTGTGTGTGTGTGTGTGTGTGTGTGTGTGTGTGTGTGTGTGCGTGTCGCGCGCGTGTGGATGCGTGTGTGCGTGTGTGCGTGTGTCCGCGTGTGTGTGTGTGTGTGTGTGTGTGTGTGTGTGTGTGTGTGTGTGTGTGTGTGTGTGTGTGTATGTGTGTGTGTGGGCGTGTGCGTGTGGATGCGTGCTGTGTGTGCCGTGTGTGTGTGTGGGGGGACTTGTCTTTTGTACTTGCGTATTCCTCTATTTGAACCTCTTTCCATTCATCAGCTCATTGTTTCTAACCAAATAAATTTTCTTACAGTACTTGACATGCGCGGTCACTCGTTTCCTGAACGACGAACCATCTGCGCATCCTCGAGTTAATTTCTGAAGGCGCCACCATCTTGGCGTGCCGTCACAAATATGAATCAGCGTGTTTTTGTTTTCGCGTGACACATACTTGCATGAAGCCTGCTGAATTATTTTGAATTATTGTATTCGGTAATACAAACTTTGCTTAAAAAAAGAAGAAGCTTAGGAACATAAAGGCAAGTTTGTCGCTTCTGGCACCGCGTCTGTGCGGGCGGCACATGCTGTGCTGTTCTACTAAATGAATCTAGAAGTCAACGAACCGATCAGTTAGTTATACGTGCCACCGGGGTGATAAGCCACAAACGCTCGCGAACAAGTCAAATGCATCGTTCTTAGGAACATTTTTTTTTTAAACTAAAAATCAAGATAAAACTTTTTTTTTTTAACGCTTGCTATTTCTGGTGATTCGTCACCCGGAATTTTCCCCAAATGTGATAATATTTACCGTATCCTTCGTGTATAAGTCGCCGTTTTTCTTCCTTAAATTTCCGTCGGTGCGTCGTATACAATGTTGGGACATATATACGCTTTTTTTTTCTCTCGTACTTGCACTACTATGTTGCTATCACGGTGCACACACAATGCGGTCGTCTTATATAGTACGGGTGCGACATATAGGCAACAAAAATACGGCATTCCGCCGAAATTTTCGAAACTATAGTCACCGAGAACTTGAGGAACGCAGGCCGTGACGAGTTCCCTAGCATACGAGCGCCTAAGATCAAATCCCGAAACAGGAAGCGTGAGGATAACGAGCCACTCCACGGGTTTCTCAAGTTTTCAATGACTGTAGTGTTTGTCGCGGCCGCGATCGGATGATGCTTCTACCGTTACTCGCACACACACCGACACGAATCGCTCGAGAAAGACTATAATTGTATTCTCAAACAAAAATAACTGCGGTTTTTTTTTTTCAGTTTTTGAGTACGCGTTCGAAGTTGCTGTCGACATCTTCTCTGTTCTTCGACCGCCGAGGCCCGGACGACACAGCTCCGTTCCGTCCGACAAAGCTTTCCTCGCGCGATACGCGAACGAAAACGATTTCCCACTCTAATCCCACCCCGGTGCCTGACCCTTCCGCCCGCCCCCCCCCCCCCCCCCCCTTACACTCCGCACTCCATAGACGCTCACAAAAACGTAATTACAGAACCGAGTCGATATGCAAATTGGAAACACGCGTTACAACGCTCTTTCGCGAATCCTCCCCCTCCCCCACCTACCGTATATTTCCTTTCTTTCCCCTTTATGTCGTCTTTTTATTGTATAAGTTCGACGGCAAAAACGAATCTCAAAAACTGCAAAAATAACGGGACGGCTGAGGGAGAAACAGAAAAAGATAGAGAGAGAGAGAGATGTGTGTGTGTTCGTAATTTACGACAGCATCGAGGAGGGGGAAGAGGGCTTCGGAAGTCCGTTTTTAGTTAATGTTTTTTTTTTTTTTTTTTTCTTAGAGTTGCTGTTTGTTTAAAAGGTAGAAGGGCGCGTTTCAAATGCACAACGGGATCAAGGGGAGTTGGAGGAGGCGAGGAATTCCCCACGTGCTGGTTGAAAAAAAAATACAGCGGGGGAAGGTTAGAGAGAGGGCGGGGTGAGATAGGTGAGTCTCTCCTCGCGTAGTGCGTCTCGTACACACGTGGGAAAAGACGCGTGCGTGTGTGCTGCGTCGATCGATAGGCAATTTCAAGGCTCCTGTTCTGGCGCGTGCGAGAAAGGACGTCCCACCCGCTCCCCACGAGTCCCTGATTGAAAGCCCCAATATCGGTGGAGTCGGGCATCTCTCCCACGTGAGCGCTCTGCGGCGACTCAAGGTCGGCTTCACCTGCAAACACCGCGTTTCGGCGGGAAAGACATCCGGCTGTCGCTTTTGTTTGCTGGCGGCAGCTTTAATGTCAAACGCTCAATGGTATCTTTCTAGTTTATATATATATATATGAACAGGCATTTATTATCTCATGTTCAGGACGAAAACTACCTCCCTATTATTCTTTGTGTTGTGAAAGAAGAAAATGAAACAATGAAAGTAGACGCCGCTCGAGTTCCAACATAGCGAACTACAAAATACTTGAAGGAAGTGTGTTTTGTTTTCCTTTTTTTTACTCCGCACCATTTGCGAACCAAGCGTGGGTGTTCGCAGCTTGCAACATAAAATATGCAGGAAAAGGTCCGCCTCCAGTAAGCGCTTGCTGCCTTCCGTTGTGTTTCGACTACGCCAGTGCCGCACTGTTATCCAAGGTAGAAACCTCGCGCTGGGGGCCGAGCTTCTCACGTGTCAAGTAAACTTCCTTCCGGAATTCCCGGGACGCTGTCTTAACGTGCCCTTTCTTAGGGTTCGATGCTCTATCGCACTTCCGGGTGCCCTTGCGAGGTGTGATTTGTTAGCTTCGTTTGTGAGAACTTCTTCCGCGTGGAGTTTCGTGGCAGTGCCCTCTATGGAGAAGTTGGCTTCACACGCATGGCCTTCGCGGCTTTTTACCGCGGCCTCGCGGACAAACCTGCTAAGTGCGTCGTAGTCATGAGCGTGTGCATATCGCCAGAGGCAGAGTAGGCTCGATCTTCGCGGCACACAGACGAATACGTGTACTAAATGGAACTCTGATAGTTAGTATTTAATTCTTATAATTAGAGTAGTCTGGTATCCTGAAAGATAGTCCTCCCCATTAAGTCTAAATTCGGTCACAAAAAGGGCGGTGGGCGTTGTTTACCTGTACGACGTAAAACAAACTGCAAAAAAAGAGCTCGACTTAGCTTATTCCCCCCCCCTCCCCCCGTCCCATGACCACATTGCAGACGCCCTAGGTTGTACCACAAGCGTTGCATTACTCGTCTTCTCAGTTGCCGCGGGAGCAGTAACGAGCTCCGTTGTAAAATATCAGATTGCATATTCCCTTTCCCAAAACGCGCAAATTAGGTAATTTTTCGTTCGCTCCTTTCTTCTTTTTCTTTTAATGTAAAAAAGAAATTGGGTTTTAGCGAAGTTGCTGTTAACCTGTCTCCTGAAGAATAGACCACGCTTAGGGAGGTTTAATTTTCGGTGTGAGTTACCTTTCGTGGTATAATAAATAGCGACACGGACTTCTGCCTCTCTCTGACATAATCTAACGCAAGACCAAGGCTTTAAGTAATTCGCGTGCACTATTCGTTTTCCATCAGTTTTAAACTGCGTTGTGGTTGTCCGTTTGTCGTGTTTGTGATGTCGGCCGATTTTGCCCGTGTGACGGCAAAAACATATCCAGTTATGATGGTCGCGATCTTTCTCCCTGATCGGATTATATTATTCCTTCCTTTTCCTCAATTTTCCATTACACAGTACACTAATTAATTCCTGTCATATCTTGCATGCTGATGTTTTACGCAAAAAAGGGCAAAAAGTAAGAGGCAACACAGGATAATGCGTGAACTTTGTCCCGTGTTGCTTCTACAAGGCCACACAGGTCACCGCGTATAGCTTTGTCCCGTGTTGCTTCTCATGAGGCAACACAGGATACCGCGTATAGCTTGGTCCTGTGTTGCTTCTCAGAAGGCGACACAGGTCAACGCGTATAACTTCGTCCCGTGTTGCTCCTCAGAAGGCTACAGGTCAACGCGTATACCTTTGTCCCGTGTTGCTTCTCACGAGGCAACACAGGACAGCGCGTATAGCTTGGTCCCGTGTTGCTTCTCATGAAGCAACACAGGACAACGCTTATAACTTTGTCCCGTGCTGCTTCTCACGAGACAACACGGGACAACGCGTATAACTTTGTCCCGTGTTGCTCCTCAGGAGGCATACAGGTCAACGCGTATAGCTTTGTCCCGTGTTGCTTCTCACGAGGCAACACAGGTCAACGCGTATACCTGGTCCCATGTTGCTCTCAGAAGCCACAGGTCAACGCTTATACCTTTGTCCCGTGTTGCTTCTCACGAGGCAACACAGGACAACGCGTATAGCTGGTCCTATGTTGCTTCTCAGAAGGCGACACAGGTCAACGCGTATAGCTTCGTCCCGTGTTGCTCCTCAGAAGGCTACAGGTCAACGCGTATACCTTGTCCCGTGTTGCTTCTCACGAGGCAACACAGGACAGCGCGTATAGCTTGGTCCCGTGTTGCTTCTCACGAAGCAACACAGGACAACGCTTATAACTTTGTCCCGTGTTGCTTCTCACGAGGCAACACAGGACAACGCGTATAACTTTGTCCCGTGTTGCTCCTCAGAAGGCTGCAGGTCAACGCGTATACCTTTGTCCCGTGTTGCTTCTCACGAGGCAACACAGGACAGCGCGTATAGCTTGGTCCCGTGCTTCTGAAGCGACACAGGAGCGCTATAGCTTGTCCCGTGTTGCTCCTCAGGAGGCTACAGGTCAACGCGTATACTTTGTCCCGTGTTGCTCCTCAGAGGCTACAGGTACGCGTATCCTTTGTCCCGTGTTGCTTCTCACGGGTAACACAGGACAGCCTATGCTTGTCACGTGTTGCTTTCATGAGCAACACGGGACAACGTATAACTTTGTCCCGTGTTGCTTCTCACGAGGCAACACGGGACAACGCGTATAGCTTGGTCCCGTGTTGCTTCTCAGAAGGCAATACAGGTCAACGCGTATAACCTTTGTCCCGTGTTGCTTCTCACGAGGCAACACAGGATCAACGCGTATAGCTTGGTCCGTGTTGCTTCTCAGAGGGCGACACAGGTCAACGCGTATAACTTCGTCCCGTGTTGCTCCTCAGAAGGCTACAGGTCAACGCGTATACCTTTGTCCCGTGTTGCTTCTCACGAGGCAACACAGGACAGCGCGTATAGCTTGGTCCCGTGTTGCTTCTCATGAAGCAACACAGGACAACGCTTATAACTGTTGTCCCGTGTTGTTTCTCACGAGACAACACGGGACAACGCGTATAACTTTGTCCCGTGTTGCTCCTCAGGAGGCTGCAGGTCAACGCGTATAACTTTGTCCCGTGTTGCTCCTCAGAAGGCAACACAGGTCAACGCGTATACCTTTGTCCCGTGTTGCTTCTCACGAGGCACCACAGGACAACGCGTATAACTTTGTCCCGTGTTGCTTCTCGCGAAGGCAACACAGGTCAACGCGTATAGCTTGGTCCTCTGTTGCTTCTCAGAAGGCAACACAGGTCAACGCTTATACCTTTGTCCCGTGTTGCTTCTCACGAGGCAACACAGGACAACGCGTATAACTTTGTCCTGCGTTATCTCAGGAGGCACTACAGGTCAACGCGTATAACTTTGTCCCGTGTTGCTCCTCATGAGGCTACAGGTCAACGCGTATAACTTTGTCCCGTGTTGCTTTTCAGGAGGCTACAGGTCAACGCGTATAGCTTTGTCCCGTGTTGCTTCTCATGAGGCAACACAGGACAACGCGTATAGCTTCTGGTCCCGTGTTGCTTCTCACGAGGCAACACAGGACAACGCTTATACACTTTGTCCCGTGTTGCTTATCACGAGACAACACAGGACAACGCGTATAACTTTGTCCCGTGTTGCTCCTCAGGAGGCAATACAGGTCAACGCGTATAACTTGTCCCTGTTGCTCTCAGGGACACAGTCAACGCTTATACCTTTGTCCCGTGTTGCTTTCACGAGGCAACACAGGACACGTATAGCTTGGTCCTGTGTTGCTTCTCGAAGGCAACACAGGTCAACGCGTATATCTTCGTCCCATGTTGCTCCTCAGCAGCTACAGGTCAACGCGTATACCTTTGTCCCGTGTTGCTTTCACGAGTCAACACAGGACAACGCGTGTAGCTTGGTCCTGTGTTGCTTCAGAAGGCAACACAGGTCAACGCGTATAACTTTGTCCCGTGTTGCTCCTCAGCGAGGACTACAGGTCAACGCGTATAACTTTGTCCCGTGTTGCTTTTCAGAAGGCTACAGGTCAACGCGTATAGCTTTGTCCCGTGTTGCTTCTCAGGAGGCTACAGGTCAACGCGTATAGCTTTGTCCCGTGTTGCTTCTCATGAAGCAACACAGGACAACGCTTATAACTTTGTCCCGTGTTGCTTCTCACGAGACAGCACGGGACAACGCGTATAACTTTGTCCCGTAGTTGCTTCCACGAGGCAACACAGGACAACACGTATAGCTTGGTCCTGTGTTGCTTCTCAGAAGGCAACACAGGTCAACGCTTATACCTTTGTCCCGTGTTGCTTCTCACGAGGCAACACAGGACAACGCGTATAGCTTGGTCCTGTGTTGCTTCTCGAAGGCAACACAGGTCAACGCGTATAGCTTGGTCCTCTGTTGCTTCTCAGAAGCAACACAGGTCAACGCTTATACCTTTGTCCCGTGTTGCTTTCACGAGGCAACACGGGACAACGCGCGTATAACTTTGTCCCGTGTTGCGTCTCGGAAGGCAACACAGGTCAACGCGTATAGCTTGGTCCTGCTGTTGCTTCTCAGAAGGCAACACAGGTCAACGCGTATAACTTTGTCCCCGTGTTGCTTCCTCATGAGGCAACACAGGTCAACGCGTATAACTTTGTCCCGTGTTGCTTCTCAGAGGCTACAGGTACAACGCGTATACCTTTGTCCCGTGTTGCTTCTCATGAGGCAACACAGGACAACGCGTATAGCTTTGTCCCGTGTTGCTTCTCATGAGGCAACACAGGACAACGCATATAACTTTGTCCCGTGTTGCTTCTCAACGAGGCAACACAGGATCAACGCGTATAACTTTGTCCCGTGTTGCTCCTCAGGAGGCTGCAGGTCAACGCGTATAACTTTGTCCCGTGTTGCTCCTCAGAGGCTACAGGTCAACGCGTATAGCTTTGTCCCGTGTTGCTTCACGAGGCAACAGGACAAGCGTATAGCTTTGTCCTATGTTCTTCTCGGAGGCAACACAGGTCAACGCGTATAGCTTGGTCCTGTGTTGCTTCTCGAGAAGGCAACACAGGTCAACGCTTATACCTTTGTCCCGTGTTGCTTCTCACGAGGCAACACAGGACAACGCGTATAGCTTTGTCCCGTGTTGCTCCTCATGAAGGCAACACGGGTCAACGCGTATAACTTTGTCCCGTGTTGCTCTTCAGAGGCTACAGGTCAACGCGTATAGCTTTGTCCCTTGTTGCTTCTCATGAGGCAACACAGGTCAACGCTTATACCTTTGTCCCGTGTTAGCTTCTCACGAGGCAACACAGGACAATGCGTATAACTTTGTCCCGTGTTGCTCCTCAGGAGGCTGCAGGTCAACGCGTATAACTTTGTCCCGTGTTGCTCCTCGGAGGGCTACAGGTCAACGCGTGTATGCTTTGTCCCGTGTTGCTTCCTCACGAGGCAACGCAGGACAACGCGTATAGCTTGGTCTTGTGTTGTTTCTCAGAAGGCAACACAGGTCAACGCGTATATCTTCGTCCCATGTTGCTCCTCAGAAGGCTACAGGTCAACGCGCATACCTTTGTCCCGTGTTGCTTCTCACAGAGGCAACACAGGACAACGCGTACAGCTTGGTCCTGTGTTGCTCTCAGAAGGCAACACAGGTCAACGCGTATAACTTTGTCCCGTGTTGCTCCTCGTGAGGCTGGTCAACGCGTATAACTTTGTCCCGTGTTGCTTTTCAGAAGGCTACAGGTCAACGCGCATAGCTTTGTCCCGTGTTGCTTCTCAGGAGGCTACAGGTCAACGCGTATAGCTTTGTCCCGTGTTAGCTTCTCGCGAAGCAACACAGGACAACGCTTATAACTTTGTCCCGTGTTCTCACGAGACAGCACGACACGCGAACTTGTCCATGTTCACGAGGCAACACAGGACAACCGTATAGCTTGGTCCTGTGTTGCTTCTCAGAAGGCAACACAGGTCAACGCTTATACCTTTGTCCCGTGTTGCTTCTCACGAGGCAACACAGGTCAACGCGTATAGCTTTGGTCCCGTGTTGCTTCTCGCGAAGGCAACACAGGTCAGCGTATATAGCTTGGTCCTCTGTTGCTTCTCAGAAGGCAACACAGGTCAACACTTATACACTTTGTCCCGTGTTGCTTCTCAGGAGGCAACACAGGTCAACGCGTATAGCTTGGTCCTCGTGTTGCTTCTCAGAAGGCAACACAGGTCGACGCTTGTACCTTTGTCCCGTGTTGCTTCTCATGAGGCAACACAGGTCAACGCGTATAGGCTTGGTCCTGTGTTGCTTCTCAGAAGGCAACACAGGTCAACGCGTATAACTTTGTCCCGTGTTGCTCCTCAGGAGGCAACAGGTCAACGCGTATAGCTTTGTCCCTTGTTGCTCCTCACAAGGCGCACAGGTCAGCTTATGCCTTTGTCCCGTGTTGCTTCTCACAGAGGCAACCTTTATGGGTCACACGTCTGTATAACCTTGGTCCTGTGTTGCTTCTCAGAAGGCAACACAGGTCAACGCGTATAACTTTGTCCCGTGTTGCTCCTCAGGAGGCAGACAGGTCAACGCGTATAGCTTTGTCCCGTGTTGCTCTCACGAGGCAACACAGGTCAACGCGTATACTTTGTCCCGTGTTGCTCAGAAGGCAACACAGGTCAACGCGTATAACTTTGTCCCGTGTTGCTCCTCAGAAGGCTACAGGTCAACGCGTATAGCTTTGTCCCGTGTTGCTCTCACAAGGCAACACAGGTCAACGCTTATACCTTTGTCCCGTGTTGCTTCTCACGAGGCAACACAGGACAACGCGTATAGCTTGGTCCTGTGTTGCTTCTCAGAAGGCAACACAGGTCAACGCGTATAACTTTGCCCCGTGTTGCTCCTCAGGAGGCAACAGGTCAACGCGTATAGGTTTGTCCCTTGTTGCTTCTTTCAAGGCAACACAGGTCAACGCTTGTACCTTTGTCCCGTGTTGCTTCTTAAAAGGCAATTTTAGGTCAAGGCTTATAACCTTAGTTCCGTGTTGCTTCTCACAAGGAAACACAGTTCAGCGCCTTGTCCCGTATTGCCTCTCTCTTTTTATCTATGTTTATTCTTATTTTTTTAATTTGCGTAGAACCCTTGTATCAATTAGAACAAATTAGCCCAACTTTCAGTCCTAATTTATAACGCTCGTAATGGTCCTTCTGGTTTCAGAGAGCCAGCTCCGGTTCTTCTTCAACGTGACGCCCAGCGATTCGGCCAAAGAACAGGTGCTCCAGGCGGAGTTCCACCTTTACAAGCTAAAACCCAAACACAGGTTCGTCGACAAGCTCGGAGACGCCAAGTCCCACTTGCTCGAGGTGAGGACTCTTCTCTGCCGTTATTGTCCCCATGGTACCTGACAACTTAGGAAACGCAGGGGCGTGGCTAGTGCCGCCCGGGCATCTCACTATCGCCCCGCAGCCGATCAGATTGCAGCATTAGCCGGTAAGGAACTGGAGAACCCATCACACAGCAAGAAACATTAACATATTAAGCCACACCCTGTGCTTCTCAAACTGTCAGTGACTGTAACTATCGCTAGAAGCCGCTTTCTTTTTTCTCTCGTAGTAACTGGAGAATATTTATTGATACAAGTCAGCGAGCTTGTGATATCAAGTGCAGTCAACAGCTTGCGAATCATTCTTTTATTGCTTATAATGAGACATGTGTTTCTGCATAGCGTCACCCTAACAGTGAAATTGTAAAACCCATCTTACCGAAAACTGACGAGTTTAATTCCAGGGTTGCATAATGTTCATGCGTCTGTGTTAGGGTCCTGACAAAACGCCAGTGTATGACTAGATGCGTCTTCTTTTTTTTTTTTTTCATCAGTGGGAATCACGCTGTTTTTGGGGTGAGATAGTTGGCGCGATAACATTTTGTTTCCCGATATCTGTCTCGTTATATCCGTAAATCTTTTTAGAACTGGGCTGGTAGGCGCCTGAGTGACCGCTTTTCTGCTTTACACCAGTGCAGTAGGTGGTGCCCCCCTGAAGACGCCGGCGTTTTTCCGCGAGCTTCACCCACTGCACCGCTGCGAACCAGAGAAATAGACATTTCCCATTCGTACATATCAGTCAAGCAAGGTCAACAGCTTTGCCGTGCGTGTCCCATCACGTCAGAGAGCCGCGGAATGCTTTTATTTTGTTGCGGAACAAATAGTTGGAACGTTTGCTCTGGGCAAACTTTGTAATCTCCAAGGGCCGGAGAACGCGGGCTCGGTCTATGAACAAAAGCAATAATTTAAAAAAAGAAGTCGATAAAACGAAATACGCCGATGTCGACATCTTCTAGGATCCCCGACTTCTACGACGGCGCTTTCTTCGCTTCGTCTTCGAGCCGAAGTCAAATGATCGAGTCCACGGAGGAGACTTTGTAACATCAAGCCGTGGGGATTTATTTTTGCCTGAATTTTTTTTTAAAACCCATTCCAGCTTCTCTTCGTCCCTCGAGACAAGGCTACGTCAATACGGAGTTTTAAGCTGTCAAACAAAACAAAAAACAAGAACGAATGTTCGTGTAGCAGACAAGAAAACCGCCAAGAAAAGCTGTAGGTCGAGGTGAGCAGCGCCACGGCTGAAAAGGAAAATGAAAACAAAAAAAGCTAAAGGTCGATCGAGAGCGTTTTGGCCGAACGACCAACCGTACGTGCATGCGTTCACAATGCTAGAGCGACACCACATACCGACATCGTCGAGCGGAGAGTTGAATTCGTACTGACCGCGGCAACCATGCCAGAATCGTCGGAGAAAAAACAAAACAAAAACCCTAAGAGACCGACTGAGCAAACAGACCGAGGCAACTGCAACAACAAAAGGCGGATGAGAGAAGACGAACTTTGGACAGCTAGACAAAAGGGGGAGCGCAATGATGTGGAAAAGCGGAGTGGAAAGACGACGCGAATGCCGTGGTTGGAAAAAGAAGAAACGTCCCTGTCTTTCGCTGCAAGCAGACAGCAGGGTCCGCCATTCGTTCGTCGACGATTTGTCCCGGCAACAATAGAGGAGCCGGAACAAAAGGGCGCATGACGTTGATGGCGACAAAGACCACGACGACAAAAGCGAACCACAAAGAAAAAAGAAAAAAAGACGAGAGAAAAGAGAACGCGCGGCACGAGCACGCCAACTCGTCCCGCGGAACGGCGACATGGGGTTGAAACACGCGAGCTTGCCGGAGGGTTTGTTAGGGTGGCGGACACAATGAGGCTATGTTGGAGACAGTTTTGGAACATTTTTTTTGTACTACATTTTTTTTTTTTCGAGGTGCGGGTTGGCGTGACGTACTTAGCGTCTTTATTTGTATGCACGAAGCGCGGCACGGCCCCTTATATTACTTGCGCGAATGGAACTCTGAGTGTTCTTACGCTGGTTCTGCCTAGATTTCCTCGTGACAAAAAGTGGCGACGAAAGCGGATTGGTCGAGCTTTTCTGTTTATTTTGGTTTTGCTCAGACGTGCGGAGTTGTCTGAGCTGAAAACGACGCTCGGCACTTCGAAAGAGTGCCAATGAAAAAACGTAGAGCGTATACTGTATTGTTATAGCTCGTGTTTGATAGTGGCACAGATAAAAAGGAACTCTCATGAAGACACTTGATAGAAACTAACTCGCGGGTGCTTGCATCTCACGCACGAACATAAACAAGCCCGCGGAAAGCCTAAAATTCACACACATACACACAGATGCACATACACGAATATGCTTCTGAGGACACTCACGCATTCATTTGCAGTCGCATAAACATATAAACGGGCATGACGCGTACAGCTATAAGCTCGTATAGACGCGCTTTACACACGCGCCAGATTGAGCCGCCATAGCCGACCTTCTCTTGTCTTACCGAGATGCCAAGCCACTGAAACGGACGTTCCGAGCCTCCACAGCGCCTATGCTGGGGAGAAGGACGTAGTAGCCCCAAAGTGGCAATAACCTCCCTGCTCTGGTAAGAATGAAGTGCAGCGAACGGAATAAGAGAAGCAAAACTGAAGGCGCGGTTATGGCGGCGCTATGCGCTGCTGTAAAGCGTCTATGGGTACACCACGTACATGGGAACGCGCGCGAACAGGTATTCACACACACACAACCTCACACAATTACAGACACAGAGAGAGAGAGACAGACAACTGGCTGACAAACATACAGAATCACGTTCACATAAATACGAAGCCAAACAATAGGCAGGGAGAAAGACAGGAGCGGTACACAAACAGAGAGACGCACGCGCATCGTTTTTAAGCTCCCAGATACGCCACATACATGGCATCGCGCGCCAACAGACATACACACGCACATCATCGCGCAAACGCGGATACGGGCATTTATACAGACAACAGGATGACATACACACAGAGGCGCATCCACACAAACAAAGAGTTGGACAAATAGGCCTTTATACAAACAGAGAGACGGAAGCAACATAATATAAGACAGACACGCACGTATCCTCATAAGCTCCCAGATCCGCTACGTCAATGGCAACGCGCGCGAATAGACACACAGAACGCTCACACAAGCACGTATACAGATGGACAGACAGACAGCAGATAGACAGACAGCAGGTTGCTAGACACACAGAAGCACATCTACACAGACAATGATAAATAGTCGGGCCACACGGGCAGTCAGGCAGAAGCAACATACAAACGGACAGGCAACACTGTTATAAGCTTCCAGATACACTACATATGTGGAAGCTAGCACACGCAAACACAGACACACGTACACATCAAACATGTATACAGGCAGACAGAGGAACATACTGACACATAGAATGACATGTACACAAGCACAGAGGAACGGACAACTAAGCAGGTAAACCGACACACGGAAGCACACCCACACAAATACAAAGTAGCAGACAAATAGGCAGGCAGGCAGACACACGGAAGCAACATACCAACAGACAAACATGCACGCACCTTTATGAACTCCCAGGCATAGCGCATATACGGTAACGCTGCGGATCTATATACGCACACTCGCGCGGACACAGCTACAGACAGTCAGACAGACAACAGACTGCCACACACGCCGAATCACATTCACACAATCAAAGACGGGCAAACAAACACGCATACCGGCCGTTATAAGCTCCCAGATTGACTACATATATAGACACACACACACACGGGTGCAGACAGACTGAAAGCAGACTGGCTCACAGAATCACATCCAGACAGCCACAAAGACAGACAACTCTAATTGGTACAGGGGAAACTCCCCCCCACCTCTTTTAACTTTAGCAGAGTGGACGCAGGAGAGGAGGCGACCTCCTCTCCAACGCTCGCTCTACTGAAGTGGAAAAGGTGTGGGGAGTTTCACCTGTACTTTAACCTGTCACAACCCTATAGGCAGGTAAAAAGACCGCCATCTCAACAGGATCCCATCCGCATAAGGGGTTGGCCGAGTCGGCACACGTGCGTCGGGCTCAGATTAGCAGTCTCGTCCTTAGATGGATGCACCTCGCTCGAAGTACCCCATTTATGGATCGTTTAGGGTACGCCGAGGAGTCGGGAGCAACCCCGCCGGGTTGATTATGGACGCTTTCCGAAATGCGAAGCGACGCGCTTCCATTTGTCACTCGGCGTACGGAAAGAGGAGTCCGTTATCGAGAAACCAACAACTCGCCCGTTCTCCAGTCTGCGGTTTTTTTTTCTTTTCTTACAATGTATATCCGGACAGAGCGAAAACGCTTCGAGCGAAACCAGTGCGTATGCTCAGTACGCTGGACCGAGAAGGATGCTACGAGCCATCTCAAGTCAATCCAAAGCCGTGTGAGTGTCACGTGACTTTCGCAGCGATGTGAGGCGAGCGTTGTCACGTCCGTTGTCACGTGATACGCTCAGAGCGGACGCTTGGCAGGGATGACTCGTGGTGGTCCATCGTAAGTTTGTACGTCGTATGGTGTATAGTACGCTTCGAACGGCGGTCGTTGTATTTGGAGTTCGCTAAACTTTAGCTGCTCGCGTTGCAAGTTTGAATGGAGGACTTTTTCTTGGTTTTGTTTTTTTATTCCTGTCATCCTTCCCTCCTCTTTTCTTTCTTCCTCGTCATTTCGATTAACGTTTTTATTACGAGATCTTCTATGTGTTCTGCTGTCTCTTATTCGTGAAATGTCTTATATCAAATTACGCTTCGATTGACACCTTCGATAAATCGAACTCCGGAATTTGAGAAGAACTTAACGAGTTAACGTCGGTCTCAACCGAATTCACGTGCCAGGCAGGGGACGGATTCTTTCAATCGTCCACGCGTAATTTATTGCGTTTAACTTTGAGTTAGTACTCGGTTACTGCGGCAGATGGTTTCCTGTATTGCACGCATCCAATGGTAATGAATGGATGAATGGGAACGACTGAACCTTTCGAATCGGGCGGTGGCTTGCGCCACCTAGTAATTTTTGTAGGTGGATGGGTGGATGTATAATCTGCATATGGCTGAATCCTCTCAATCGGGCTGCAGCTTCGCTTCCTCACAGACAGTTCTTTTTTAGAATTATTTTATTTAGTTAATTTCCACCTAATCTACAAAAAAATGAAGGTTAAATCCTTTATTAGTAATACTTTAAAATTGCGATCGATGTGACCAAAACCATTCTTCGCAACCGGGTGCTCGTGCCTTCCGCCCAATACATCAACAGGAAAAAGAACAAAAAAATATGTATCCTTCCCTCGACTTATGCCACCGGTCAGATAACCTCTGCTTAGTAAGCTGCACCTTTCAGTCTATTTTTCTTTGGCCCTCGCTGTTCTTAAACTCCATTGTCATTACTCAATTTGTCTCGCCTTCGGCAACTGCAGAATGGAGCGTTTTACAATAGAGAATCAAGTGTTTAGTCGTCTACTCCTTCTTTCAACACGCTGTTTAGAAGCAAGCCCGTGTTTTCCCCAGTGCGCGTGCGCACAAACCATATTCGAGTGAGAGGACCCGTCTGCGCATGCGCAGTGCCGACAGCAGCGCCACCGTGGTGGCGTGACGTCGGAGAGTTGAGTACGTGTGTCTGTATTCCCCGATATTTTGC
>JAZHYW010061566.1:0-10970 GCA_037355805.1 Ixodes ricinus
CTTATGAGTTGTGAATTCGAAAGCACGCACGCCGCTCTTCACTCCCTTCTTCGTCTGCGGCGTACGGTGCGCTGACCTTGGCGTGGAACGGTGGAGCCACTGCCTCGCGGACACGCCGCGCTATCGAGTGAGCGATCGTTGAAACTGACGCTCAGCGGCCAATGGAGCCTCGTCGACGCGCGCAGGCCAATGGCACCGAAGCCGAAAATTCATCAGCTTTACTTCGCTCCTTTGTGATCGGGGAAACTAGGTGCCATGCTAGGCTTTTCGTGTGGTCTCATAGCTGGGAGCTGGCTACACTTCGTAAGGATTCAAGGTGCCCATTTCACGCTTCAAACTGATGACGTCGGCTCGCTCCATGAAACAGTTAATGGTTTCGCATTAAAATATTCCGAGGACAATTATGCACTTCTTATGAGTTGTGAGTGCGAAAGCATAAATGTGCAATTGAACGCCGATGAGCACTCATTGGAGCCCTCAGCGACGAGAGGAGCAGAAGCGGCCGCAGCGCCGGCGGGAGTGTGGGACGCGACATGGCTGAAAGCAGAGCGTAGAACACGTGATACAGTGTTCCATCCTCCGGGTCTCCAGGGCGGCCGTTCGAGCGCCACCCTCTCCCTCTTACCGGCTCTGAAAGGGCGCCATTACCACCTCTGACGTCACGTGACTCTGCCGCCATAGCGCGACCTTCAGTTTCTTGCCGCCTTCCGCGTCGTGTGCTGCACCGGCCGCCACCGGAGCTTTATTTTCGTGTCTCTTACGTTGCGCGTTGAGATCATGTGCTTTCTTTAGGTCTTTTCGATATTTCGGGCTTTATTTAATCATTTGACATCTATATTTTCCCATAGCTCTTTATAAAATGCGATCGGACAGCGAATGGATCGACGATACAAGATTCGGGCTTCAGAAACCATGTAAGTTCATCCCATTCTAACGCTTTTTTCGCTGACAAAGGGCAGTCAACACCATTGTGACATATGCAAATGTAAACTGACGCAATAAGGCTATCCAGTCGTGCTTCTCGCTGCATGTGTGCGCTCGTTTCCGTAAAGCCGACCCGCATGTAAGCGATTTAGCGTGCAACGAGACAAGCGACGGCGACAACGACGAGAGTCAGCGACGAGCGACTGAGATTTCTCACTGTCGCCCGTCGCGTCGCTCGGTTTTTGGGTTTCTAGAAAACGTCGTTCACCGTCTTGGTCGCTTGCTCCCGTCGCTTCCATGCGGTTTGCCTCGTCGCGCGACTGACCGAGCGACAACGAAGCGAGTCACCGTCGCTTGTCTCGTTGCTCGCCAAATCGATTGCATGCGCTTTATACTTAATATCGAGGCGCCAATGGTTCAATGCTGTGTGCATGGAAATTAATTGAGTATAAACCGCATGTAAGCGATTTGGCGAGCGACGAGATAAGCGACGGCGTCCCGCTTCGCTGTCGCTCGGTCAGTCGCGCGACGAGGCAAACTGCATGCGGGTCGGCTTTACGGAAACGAGCGCGAACATGCAGCGAGAAGCACGACTGCGATAGCCTTACTGCGTCAGTTGAAATTTACATATGTCGCAATAGTGTTGACTGTCCTTTATAAGCTGACAAAAACGTAAGAATGAGATGAACTTACATGGTCATTGAAGCCTCGTAATCTTGTATCGTCGATCCATTCACTGTCCGATTCCATTTCATAAAAAAGAAAATTCAAGAACTATGTCGAAATATAAATATCAAATGATTAAATGAAAGTCCTAAATATCGAAAAGACCTAAAGGAAATACAAGATTTCAACGCGGAACGTAAAATAACACGAAAACGAAGCTCCGGTAGTGGCCTGTGCAGCACACAACGCGGAGCAACGCCGAGAAACTGAAGGTCGGCTATGGCGGCCCGGAAAGCGCGCGAAGGGCGCGCAGACTGGTGGCAGCTCGAGTAACTGACTCGCTGAAAGCGTCTATATCGGCATCAGGTGATTTCTTCAAAAAAGCTCAAGAAATTCTATTGATGCGTTTAGTGTTCGGTGCATTTATCATACTCAAGTTTTGTGAGTATAGGTTTCCAGAAACAAAAACGGGAAAGAAAAAAACGGTATTTCTTTCTACACAGCAAAAAAGGAAAAAGAACGTAAAACAAACAGTCTGCTTGATGCTGCAACTCACAGATGGCGCCACCACACATAAATAGATTATCCGCGTGAAACGTAGAAGGCGTATAAAGGCTGGAATACTGACTAGTGTTCAGAGCGCCGGCGGAGAGGAGCAACGTTTTCGGATGACAGAAGCGGTGGCGCTGCGGACAGCAGTCCTATCAGGAAGACGACCGAGCAGCGCCGCGGAAGGCGTGCGATGCGCACAGAGTCCGCGGCCGAGGAGCCAAAATCGCGCGTGCGCTGTTTTAAGCGCTTTTAGGCGTGCAGAATTAATGCGAGAAAAATGAGGGAAAATAAGGAAGGAGGAGTGACCACAAACTGATTTACGATTAAAACTCCTGCCGCAAAGGGGAACACAACGAACGCGCTACGCTGACGACTGCGACGTCGAGATTTGATTTCACGTTACGGGGAGGGTGTTTTCCGGGCATAGAACTACTGCTAGCAAATTAACGCCTACGATAACGTGCTGGCTTTGCAATATGGTTTCGATTCTCTTTTCAAAGATAGCTCCTTCAAGTTGAAACATAGTACATGTTGTGCAGAGAATGGGATCAAAATTTACAAAAATACATCGATTAAAAGTTACAAAAATATATCTATCAAAAATATATATCAAAAATATATTTCGGGGCCCGAAAATGCTATTGCGTTCCGCCCTTAAAGGCGAAGCTTAAGCGTACCCCAAGTTCTTTGGACGGGGGTGGAATCGCAGACGGATTCCGGAGGCTATAGGGCATTGTAGACGACGATATACGGTGGTGTAATAGCAGACGATGCCGGTGGCTGCCGCGCGTCTGCTTCCGCGATGAACGGGCAGTGTCAGACGCCAGACGAGACGCGCAGGATTTCGCGAATGGGAGACATTAGTCTTCTGAGCATGTTCCGCCAAGCAGCCAAGCCAATCCTAAAGTAATGAGCAGGGTCACTTATCTGTGGGCGGGGCTTAGAGGGGGCCGTGACCTCCACCTTAATTGCGTCTAAAAGCTTAAATATTGTACACAAAAAATTTCGTGGAAAAATGAGTTAAAAAATGCGTGTCACCTAACGCGTGCCACCTAATTTTTTGTGTGTGTTTTTAAGTGAGTGACTCACATAAAAGCTGGTTCACACACCTGCGACTCCTTACGACCGGAGAGGCTTCCGACCAACTGCGAAGCAGAGCAGCTGCTCTGCAGTAATTAGTCGCGCAAACAGTCAGTAAGATGTCATCACAGGCTTAAATCCAATTTTTAGCCTCTCCGGTCTTAATCAGTCGCAAGTGCGTAATGTAACCTCCAGACGGCAAATTGCCTCACCGGTTTCGCTGTCCAAATAGGCACCTCTCGAAGTCCAGCTTAAGAGCGCAAACGACGATCCATGCAGACCTTGCCGAACGTCGGTGACCCGCAGGTCCCTGATCTCTCCCGGGGGCAGGTCCCGCGTCACTTCGAACGAGGCGTCGTCCACGAGTCGGCTGAACAACGGCACCTGATCCTCGACGTGCCTTTTGCGCCTCAGCCTCGGGAGCCAATCGTCGACGAGGATGAATTCGTCCATTGGAAGCCACCTCGAAGGGACGCCTCGGCCAGATCCTGTGCAATGTTGTTTTGTTTCGTTTGTTAACACTCCGCAGATTGACGAGAGTACGACACAAAGCGCAGACGCGTGTGTGTCTATGTGTCGCCGCGTGCTTCGTCCCGCGTTTCTTGAGGCGCTTTAAGACGCACTTGCGTTGACGCTGAGGCAAGCTAGGTGGAGCTGCACGGATCCTATGCGGAGAGCAAGTCGTCCGCTTCTTGCGCAGGAGTTGCGGTGACGTCAGAACGATGCCGAGTTCTGATTGGCTTTGATCGAAAGGATAGTGGGTAGACCTCAATGCTAGATGCCTTGAGGTCTACCCACTACTTATTTTCAATCAGCCAATAAGAGTTTGGCGTTGTGACGTCACCACGACCTTTGCAAAAGAAGCAGACGAACTTGCACTCCGTATAGTGACGACGTGTGTATGTGTGTGTGGGGGGGGGGGGCATTCTTTGTTTTCTAGATGGTGTTGGCTGAGGTCCGGGCGGCACATTTCCTGTTGTCGCAGTGAAGCAGTCGATTTCATAGCTTATAGCTTCTGGAGGTTTGCCTCTTTCTGCTAGCATTCTGGTTTCGGTCAGCTCATAATACGTTGCTGGCACTCGTGTCACGTCAGTGAGTAAGTCGCTCCACCGAACTTTCTTTTCTGTCGACGAGAAGAGCAAGTCGCGATGACCGCTAGTTTAGCGCGAGGGCGTCACGTGCGAGCCAGGCATACTGCCGCAGACTGCACGCCGTGTGTGGACTGTATGTATTGACGCGCGGACTTAAGCACGACTCACGTGGTGCGATTTTAACTTCCATTTCGCAGTTGCGATGTCCGCCGCTTCCACAACGCGGCTGTTTTCGCCGCGCACGAGCAACGTCGCAACTGCGAAATCGGGGGTAAAGTCGCATCATGTGACTTGGGCTTTATACTGGCCGAATCTCAATATCTTCTATTTTTTTTCAGCAGGGCGCAGGCTCTGACTCCGTCCTCTGTTTGCACCCTTCAACTGTTCATAGGGAAACGCTGCCTTCGTGCGCACTTTGGCTGAAGGATCGAGTTATTCTCAATGGGCAGAATGAACACGCGTTAGATAACAAGGACGCAGTGCTGTATTTTTTCTACGTCACTAGCACTCAGATAAGACACGAATGCTGCGTCAACGTTCCTCTGGGACTGTTCAATAAGAAAGAATTCCAGAATATCCGAACACCGACGCTTTACTCGATGTCTTGTCCGTGCCTCGCAGTGGCTTCCAGTAGGGTACATAAAAGAAAATTGGCAGCGACTTATACCATCAAAGTCCTGCATGAAATGCTTTGTAGGGAATTAGTGTGTCACGTGACGTATATTTTCCCGCTAAATATAGCGGAGAAACTGAATCGTTGTGCAGGTCACGTGATGTCAGGTCACTTGACGTCGATTTTCCCTGCTATATTTTGCTGGGAACCTTGATTGGTGTCGTAGGTCATGAGGCGTGAATTTCCCGCTACATTTAGCTGTTAATTGAATAGGCGTATAGGTCACGTGACGTCCACTTTCCCGCTATATTTAGCGGGGAAAATGAATTAATGTTTTGGACACAAGACGTAAATTTTCCCGCTAAATTTGGCGGGGTTACTGAGTGTACGTGTAGGTCACGTGCCGTCAATTTCCCCTATTTGTATAGGTCACGTGATGTCAGGTGACGTCACGTGACGCCACTTTCGCTCTAAATTTAGCGGGAAAACTGAATTGGTGTATGGGTCTGGTGACGCCAATTTCTCCGCTAGGCTTTGCGGGGAAACTGAATTTGCTTGCATGTCCCGTGACGAAAGGTCACATGACATCGATTTTCCTCTAAATTTAGCCTAGAGACCAAATTCGTGCGTAGGTCTCGTGATATCAACTTCCCCGCTGAACGCTGAATTTAGCGGGAGACGCGTGGACGGACGGACGAAATTTTGTGATTGGGGGGGGGTAGCGTTAAAAAGCCTTTCATGCTTTAAAAATCCAGCAGTACGCGAGTGTCTTAACGCAGCGTAGCTCCGAGCACGTGGAGCGTAAACTCCCACTGCAGAGCCTGGGGATCATGCGGTTCATTCCGTAATATACCCCTGTCCATTTCGATCTGGATTAGCGTCGCACCGGCGAGCGGCCATGTATCAATACTCGTGATGCACGTTGAAGATCCCAGGGCTGGCCGTGCTAGTGCTCTGGCTAAATTTTTATCTCTCCAGTGGGGACAGCAGAACGCCTATTGGGGCCTACTAACTTCCCGCCGTCTAAACAAACACACTAATTGCTATAATTTTCTAATAGATATCGGCAGGATTCTAAAGTTCGTAGAGGGTGGGGGGTCCTAGGAACAAATTATTGACAGCGGCGCAAAGGGGCGTACCTTGCGGGATAGTAGGAGTATATCCGGGGCCTCTTTTGGCCAGCTTGGTGTCGGGGACGGGGGCTACTTCCACCTCAGTCTTGTAGAGCCCTTTTCCGTTGAACTCAACGAAGGCGCCGGAATACGTTCCATCGTCCTTGACGGCATCCGCTCCTGCGAACAAACCGCCGCTCATAAACACGACCGCGTTTACCCACGTCAAGGGTGGGCGCTGCGCATGCGTGGAAACGAAATTCGCACGAGATGAAGGCGTGACGTCAGACCCTCGAGCTGGTGTTTAGACCTTTTTTTACGCGGGCGCCGTCATCTTGAATCGCGGAACATCCGGGTTTCGGGAAATCGTCGTTTTGCTCTCGCCGGATCACTGGGAGAAGCTCAGGTTTTAATCGCCGCCATCCAGCATTTTTGTTTTGACTACGTGACTGCGTAACTGAGGACGAGGGTAAACGAAAAACGTCTATACATGGAAGGTTGTTTTATGGTTACCACGATAAATGAACCCGAGAGTGGGATAGAACGAGGGGAACAGTTATGCGGTTTTAAAATAATTAACTATTTTCGCAATGACTGTATTTTCGTTAATTGTTTGATGTGTGTTTTGTTTTTTTTAGCACGGTCTTCTAGAGGTGGCAGATGTAAGCTCACTTGATTGCCAGTACTGTTATTGGCATTCCAAACCCCGACGCAGGTTTCTCGCTTTGACATATGGCGCGTCCGTTCCTTCTGAGCACGCGCCTACCCTCTTAATTCTCGAGCGACTGGCACGAGGCGCCATTAGTGGTTGTGACAGGCCACTAGCGTGCCTAGATTTGAGTGTGTTCCCCGCTGCACGATCGGGGTGCTGCGGCCTATGGGCAGCGTTTGCGATATAATCTGCCACGAGGAGGCGAAAGCACTGATCGTCTGGAAGCCTCTCCAAGCTTTGCTGAGTCTCTCCGCCCATTATCTTCCTCGCCAGGCGGTAAAGCACGCGTGCACATAAGCAACCGACCTACGCAGGAGCTGACCGCCATTGAACTGCGAATGCTCTCTGTGGTGTTAGTTGCTCCCTCTCTAATACACGTTTGCAAGTCCGGCCTCACGGCGTCGCCATCTTGCTCATTGGGGTACGCTTGGACGCGGCCATAATCCGATTACGACGCCTTAGCAAGGCTTCGTGATCGGATTATGACGCGTCCAAGGGCGCCTCAACCCAGCAAGATGGCGGCGCCCTGAGACCGGACTTGCAAACGTGTATCTACGTTTGCAAGTCCGGCCTCAGGGCGTCGCCATCTTGGTCAGTTCGGGCACTGCTTAAGCGCGGCTATAATCCGATTACGACTGCCTTAGCAAGGCTTCGTAATCGGATTATGACGCGTTTACCACACAAACGTGAACCACACAAATTCGACGGGTTTTAAGTTTCAGTTTGCAATCGGAGCGCATCTCGACCCTAGCGGCACTGCGACCCGTGGAGAAATAGTGCAACCAGCCTCTGCTGTCCTGCGCGAGGACAGCGCAGCAGAGGTTGGTTGCACTATTTCTTCACGGGCCGTGGGAAGTAGCCAGGTGGCTCGATGCATTAAACAAAACTCGTCGAATTGGTGTGATGTTTCAGAAAGCCGTAAATTGCTTTGCGTGCCTTCTATCGTTCTGCAATTTGTTCATTTAATGTTTTTCGATGATGCTGAGCAATTTTCTAATTGAAACCATGCCCTTAAGCATAACATTAAAAATATTAATTTACAAAAAATTATTAACAATCTAATTGTCCCGCACTTTAATAATTTTCCTAAATAGGCCCCTGGCCAAGGACCAAAACGACACAAGCCTTTTTTTGTTGCGACGCGTAGTTTTCGCAATATCGAATTTGTCCACTTTTCATGAAGCACCCTGTATATATATATATATATATATATATATATATATATATATATATATATATATATATATATATATATATATATATATAAATTAGGTATTTATTATTATTTACATAAAAAGGAGGAGCGGAGGTACGGAGGACCCTTCCCTCCTCCTTCTCCTTCCCTCTTCCCCCTTAACATTGAGCCGGTCGTGGTCTCGATGTTGACGGACTACAACGTGTGTCGGACGCAGTCGCTCGTCGCAAGGCAGTGCTCGTTCTTGTCGACTGGATATGCTGTTCTGATTTACATAGAACAGAAAGAAACGCCGCATGGATTATCTTTGGTTGTATCGTATGTACACAGTACGCTTCTATTCATGAGTACACGTTTCTCGGGGAGGTGATGGGGGTAGAAATATAGAGACGAGTCGACTCAAATAGAGCGGCGATCCTCAACGTGATCACGCTAAACACTTCCAAGATCACGACGATTCGTTTCCCGTGCTCCCTACTTGTCATGTAGCAAGTAACACAACAAGAGTGCCTGTACTTGGCATTCCAGTGATAAATTGCCACCTTGTACTTCTCGCAGCAGCAACGTTTCATCCACCATATTGGACAAGCGCTATCTCGAAGCGGGCAACTATACGGCCTGGTTCTCGCGAGACACAGGCGCGCTACGCCTCGCTGTTTCGTTAAACTAGCGTACCTCCGCTAGCACCGCGCATGCGCAGTAGGGCGGTCGCTCTAGCGTATCGCGTAGCGGGAAAACCAGAACGATCTACTATAACCTTTTATTGTTGTAATGCTCTATGACAGAGTGTGCATAGTGCAGCAGCAATGAACGCAATTATCACTAATGCGATCTAAATTCAATGCTCCACTCTAAAAGTTCTAAGTAGGTAAAAAGCAACCAAGCACTCAAGTTGCCGTCCCTGCCGTCACCACCATTAAACATGCTCGCGGCGGCAGCGGCGGTTCCAACCGCTGCTGCCGCCGCGAACATGGACGAGGAAGTTATCGTCCCTTCTGCAAACACCACCGCTGCATGTGAGTCGATGAAATGGAAGAACGGAAGCAGTTTCCTGCCCTTCCTTTGGCGACCGGGAGGAAAATCGATTTTTCCTCTATTTCTCCTTCCTTCTTTTTTTAAAGTGCATGGTTTAATACCGAGAAGATACTACTACAGGTAAGAACTTGCGAGCCATTTGGATGGAGGCAATCGGAAGTTCGGCTCTGCAGTCAAGTTTCTCTATGTTCCCCTCCTTTCGCCTCTAAAGGCAAGTGGCTATCAAGTTTTGCTGTGCACCTGGCCTACCGAAGCGAATATTTCTAGGTCGCGTTTTATTGCGCGTCATGACGCTTACCTACCTTGCTCGCGGATGCCCTGTGAAAAAAAATTAATGAGGACAGTAAAGCCGAAAGGACTGAATATTTATTTTGTTGGTTTGTTGTAGTCCTTTCGGTCGTTTATTACCGCACAACGATAGACGCTGACAGACGCTTGTATTGGACCGCGGCCCGCGCGTAATGGAAAGCTAGAACGCCCCTTTTCATGGTCGCGTGTTCTGAGCGTTACACAAGTTTCTGGACGGGGGCGAAATAGCAGACGGTCGGAGGCGAGAACGAACACCGACGCGCAGTTTTCGCGTCCGCGTCTCACGGGCATTGCAGACGACGATAGACGGTGGTGAAATAGCGGACGATGCCGGAGGCTGCCGCGCGTCTGCGCGCACGACTAGCAGATGGTGATAGACGCAGTACTAGACGCACCGGATGTCGCGAACGGGTGACACTAGGTGTCGGGCTCAACTTGCGCATGTACGGAGCTCCTGACACGGATGGAGCGCGTGGTTGGAGGCGGCAAGGCCATCACGTCGTGCTCAAGCCGCTTGCTCAAGACGCAGCATCCGGCGGCGGAACACCTGGGATCGACGCAGCACCGAGCAACGGCGCAAACCTCAAGGACTGACTGCGATGACGTCAACCACACACACGCCGGGGAACGCTGGTGTAGTTTTCGGAGGTGCTACGTGTGCGGCATCACGTTCCGGCCTTGGCCTACTGTACTGGATGCGGTCGACAACACACCCCGTCGCTTCCTCGGCCTTGGACTACGGTCGGGATGCCCAAGCTCTGGCCCGCGAGCGCCTCACTCGAACGGCGGTGTGGCACGTTCCGGCGACACATGATACTGCTAGCTGCATGCGGGCCACACGGCCTACGTGACGGACGTCTCGTACTCGCCCTTGGGTGAACGTTATAAAAGCAGGAGATTCTTTTGTTAGAGGGCAGACCCCGAAGTGGGACTCAACATGCTGCTTGCTGTAAATATGCAATAAACCTATCATATCAGTCCTAAAGGAGTTGCTTCAAGGTGCCGGCAGATTGGAACCGCAGCCCGTCGAGGGACAACTAACCCGATCGACGAACGTGGGGCGCCTTCATGGACAAAGGTGAAGAGGCGGTTGCAGCAGTCTAGGCTTGTTAGCTTGTCCAGCCGAGCAGCCAAGACAATCCACTGGTAATGCGCGGGCCACTGATCTGTGGGTGGAGCTTAGAGCGCGCCGTGTACTCCACCTGAATTGCGTCTAGCGGCGTAATAAATGCGCGATCTTCTTTTCGTGGGAAATTTATTTAGAAAATACGTGTCCCAGCTATGCCCCTTGAAAAAACGTTTTTTTTTTTGTTTTATTTCATTGTTCCTTTAAATACTGCTTTAGACTCAAGACGCTCGAGCGTAGCAAACGTGGCTTAGCGCAGCGCACACGGATGCTGATTGGTCGCAGATATCGAGCTCCTGCTCGCCGGTCAATGAAAGGCGCGCGTTCTGCGCTATGCTGCCTTCGCTGCGCTCAACGTCGAAGTATAACAGAGCCTTAAGTGCGTTTTGCATGCCGCTATTCAGTAGCTAAAATCACTGCCACTAGCGACGCCGCGGCGTAAGGTGTCATTTCACGTGAGCGTTTTCTGCCGCTGCGATGTCCAATGTTGCTTAAAGCAAGCGAACGCGCCCAATAGGTTTCTCTGGATTGCCAGTAACAACCTTACTGCTTTGT
>JAZHYW010061568.1:0-39558 GCA_037355805.1 Ixodes ricinus
GGGGAATAGTAAATATAAAAAGCATTCTTATCGCTTTTGTGTTTGTACAACGCACGCCGCAGAATTGTAGCGCGCAATGCAGGAATGCGGGCACTGGCCAATTCGAACCAAGTCAAGTCAACACAAGCCAAGCCAAGACCACCGACCGTGTTTACGCAATCATGCGACACGACATGAGGAGTTTGTTTATGCGGAGGGACAAGAACAAGAATGAGTGTGATAGTGTATCGGCTTTAGCAGTCTTTTTTCTGCCTGTGCATTTTTTAGTGCTGCTCTTTATCTGCAAAGTCGCCAAGTGGACTGCAAACGGAAGGACCTAAGCAGTGAGTATGAGTGCAGTCAAAACATAAACCAATATTTCTTCAATTTCCATTGCCTTTTCACTTCTGCTATGCACCCGAGTGCGGTAAATTTACGGAGCCTCGGCTCGCGTCATAATAGTAATAATAGGGAATTGTAGTAGACCGTTTCCACAATCGCGCGACATTAGTTGGAACCGGTACGGACCCCACTAAGCACACTATTGCGGAGGCTCAAGAATGTTTGGTAGTAGACTGTTCGGGAGTTTAGCGTAACGGCTGCTACGGCAGCACCACTGGTGATTCAAAAAGGTACGAGAAAAACATTAAATGTACTTTCTTCTCAAAATCACAACGGGGCTGGTCAACATTTCTCTTTTCTTACCGAATACAAGCATAAATTACGATCAGAAATGTTTACCACTTTGTATGTAATGAACTGCTCCTCTGAGCAATTTCGCTACTCAGGTTGTTCTTGAGGCCAAGCCAACTCTGCTGAGAGCCAATAGCCAACTCTAGCCAGACCAATTCTCTCTGCTCTCTGCTGAGTACCTATGTTCTGCCTCTTTGGTCTGTCTCATGGGGTCCTGTCACCTCGTGTTGTGCGACTGATCGGTTGTTCAGCTCGCTGAAAAATGCATTCACGGAGCATTTAAGATGACTCCCTCCTCGCATCGAGTTTGACGCGGAGCGAGATGGAAGAAATGCTGCTCCTCATGTCCGAGCCACCTCGGAGGGACTGTATATCCTATCGCGGTTTGCTGGACGATGACCAGCTCGATGAGGACATCTTCCGAGCCATGTTTAGATTTCGGCAGGAGCAGTTCTTGGAGCTTTTATTTGACCTCCGGAAACCGGACAAGATACCTTCGGCCCAGGGGATCGCAAAACCTGCCTTCGCATTATATTGGTGCAAATACAATAAATTTTTTTCGCGGAAGTTTCTTTTTGTTTTGTTCTTAAATTTGTCTTTGAGGAATCGTTGGAGGGAGTAATGTTCAAAAAAATTTAATAGCTCTAGTCAAGTAAACAAAAGTTCCCTTAAAAATAAAAAATCTATATGTAGAAAAAAAATTACAAATGCCACGTGGTAGATTGTGCAAAACCTAATTTAGTCTTTAAGCCAATTTGATTTTTGTTGGCAAACTGTTGACTTTCCTAACAAAGTCAACACTTTGCTCAATTGAAGTCAATTATTTTTTATTCCAATTTGACATTTGTTAGCAAAGTGTTCACTTTGTTTAAATTGGTTGCATTTTTTGTGACACAGCGGGGGCTGTTACAAACCATTTTTAAAAGGAAAGATTTTTTTGTGGTTACTCTCTTTTAGAAAATTGCAGACTTGCCACCAAGCACAATTTCTCTTATATATAGATAGTTGTAGAAAATGAACAGGAAAAAAGTAGAGGGGTGGAACTCATGAAATGTAATTGGGAGCTGTCACGGGACCAGCTGAAACAGCTGTTTTGGAGCAGGTTGAGAGCAGCTAAAACTTCATTCTGGAGCAGGCTGCGAGCAGCTCAGATCAGTTTTCATTGCACTTCAGCTTGTGTCTTAGACAAGCACGGCAGCAGTTTTAATCGTGCTTAGCAGCACAGATGAACATGAGTGGGTAGGAACTGAGGTAGATGGGATAACAGTGTGACAGATGCCAAAACTTGAAACTTTTTGAGCCTTAATGAGAACCAAAAGCAAGTACCATAATTTTCTGAAGATAGTGTCCTTGATATTTTCAGAGTGGCTTTCAGCTGCTCAAAATGCAAACTCAGCACTGCTTATCGCACAACCCACATGTGCTCGACATAGTAATCATATGTGCGAATCACGTGACGTGCGTAAACAACAAACGTGCAGTTGCGCGGAGGAACAGGGCAACAAATTTCGAGTTTATCCTATTGTGCAACTCAATATCGAAGCAGAAGACTACGATTAACGAAGTTATCGTATTCGAAGCGATAAGCAGGAGCTTATCGCCGCCTGCTTATCGCCGAACAGATCTACCGCACGCGTGAGAGCTGCTGGCCGGCAAGGTTTTGAATCGGACCGAGTTTTAGTCCTATCAAATCACGATTTATCTTGCGGAAATGCGGTTCCAACTTCTAACGATGAAGTACTATAATGAATATTTTGCTCGTGTGTTTTCAACTGGCTGACGTCCGGATCCCGGGCCGCAGAGCCTCAGGCAATCTGACGCTTAACGTCTCGACCTCGCCTCGGCCGACTTGCTTAACCGCTGATGGTTGAAGAATAACAATCCAGTCGCAGGTGGTGTAGCGCTTAGAATCCGACCCCGAGTTTTTTCACGCTTCCGACTTGGGATACAACAAGGAGAATAAACAGAACAAAGGATTGCAAGGCCGACCAAGCTAAACGCACTCATTGTTGCCAATCGAGTCGATAAAAACTGAAACCAAGACAAAATACAATTTTTTTGGCGCACGTTTTGCGATTTGGTGCATAATGGCGCGAGGTATTGACTGTGGCACAGTTTCCTCAAAATGTCGCAGGATGACGCAGACAAATGCGTCTGGTGCAAAATGGCGCAAATGGCGCAGCCGTTCCACCCCTGAAGTATGACACGACACAGCAACGGCACGCATTATTCGTCGCACGGACCTTGAACACCAAGATCTTGAAGCACTCTTCGTGAAGCTCTGCCTGCCTCGCAGCACGACCTTTGTAGGCTGTGTCTACTGCCCGCCGTCTACTCGGAAGGAGTCATGCAGGCTCCTCGAGGTATCATTACAGGCTGCTTCTCACAGGAACTATGAGAACATAGTGGTGTTTTGGTGACTTCAACTCGCACATTGACTCGTTCACCCATTAAGAGCAATCCCCCGCGATCATTCGGACGACTTCTTGCTCGACATCACATCATCACCTTGGCTCACGCAGGCATGCACCGGGTCGAAATACTCAACTCTTGACGGATCTTCCAGCTTCTTTTGTGGCAGACCCGACCCAAATAGTTTCCTGTGAGACTTCTGAAGGACAGCCTGGTAGCGATCACATAGCGATCGAAGGTACGCCGTAGTGTTGCCAAGTAGGGGCCACCACGCACGCACACTGTGAAAGTTCGACCAGACCGACAGCGGCCATCTAACACACCTTGCGCTTTGGTGCATGACGACGACTGGAGAGTACTCTCTTGGTAATTTCGACTTGTGGTGTGATCTCGGGGTCCAATTCAGAAGGAATGCGTGCCCTATTGCACCCGCTCAAGACGAAAATACTGCCCATGGATCACCCCCAACATAATGAAGGCAGCAACAATAAAAAGAGGGCTATTGAGGAAAGCGTCCAGCTATAAATGTTCCACGACATTACGTGCTGCAAAAGACCATTAACGCGCTCTGAAGGCTACCATTCATGTCGCGTACTAGCGCTACATATCCAGGATAGCCCAAAACAGAAAGGACGACCCTAAGGTATTTTGGTCTTACTTGAGCCGCCTCCGAACACCTGGCCGACGTCCCAGTTTCAGTGCCAACGGCATTACGATCGATGCCCCCGGTGAAATTGCAGCACTTTTCGCAGATCAATTTGCGTCTGTCTACAACACCAACGGACCACAAGGGTCTTCACAATCTGCTGCTTTTGCACCCACACCATCTGACAATGACGCACCAAGCCTGAAGGAGATCACATTTTCAGCGGAAGCACTGTGCACTGCCATGTCTAAGATCAAGCCTTCGCAATGCCCTTGTCCAGATGGTGTGGCACCTGCCTTTTACAGGATGATCACGCAGTACACTTTGATCCCTCTCTCACCTGTCTACTTCAGAGTATTTTCAATTAGGAGCTGTTCCTGCCACCTGGCAACACACCTTAGTCACCCCTATTCACAAAGGGAAAGAAGCACACAAGCGACGTCAAGCATTAGCGTCCAACCTCAACCAATCTCACCAGCCGAGCATCTGCTTCAGACTCCTCTTCCAGAACGTCCATGGCAAGTGGTCGGCACCGATTTGTTCTACTTCAAAGGAAGATACTACATCATAGCCGTTGTTTGACCGAATGATATCTGGGATGCCAGATATCATTCGGACAAACAATGGCCCACAGTATAGCTTACTCCAGTTCACACAGCACAATTTCTGAGTGGCTGGGGCGTAAAACATGTGACATCTTGCCCACACTATGCACAGAGCGATGGTGAGGCTGAGAGTGCAGTTCAGACGGCCAAAAACATTTTGCGCAAATCTGACAGGGTCATTGAAGGTCTTTTGGCACACCGAGCAACGCCAGGCCCTGAGGGCTACTCCCCTGCCGAACTTCTCATGGGCCGGAAGCTAAAGACAAATGTTCCTACCATGACTGGGGCGTTGCAACCAAAGTGGACACACCGATCCACGTATCGACAACGAAACGAGGCCATTCGAGAGAGGGAGGCGGAAAACTACAATGTCCGACAGGACGAAAGAAAGAGCGCCCCTCCATCCAGGTACGGTGGTCCACGTCTGGCAAAGCACCCTACAACAAAGAACTGTTGTTTGACCAGCAGATACACCGAGATCATACATCGTCCAGACAGCCATTGGGAATGTCCGTCGTACAAGAAAGCACCTACAAGCAGTGCCTCAGAGAAATCTTCCTAAAAATGAAAAACCGGGCTGCCCAGAAGAGGCCAGGCAAGTCACCCGCAGCGGTCAAGCCGTGAGACCACCAGTACGTCTCAGCCTCTAATCGAGCCAACAACTTGCTTCTCAAGAGGGGAAGGTGTCAGTGTATCGCAAACTGTTGTTGCACGCTCTCAAGAGAGGGCGCCACCGCACCGGCGCACGGGGCAGCAAGGAGGCGAAAGGAAGATGGCGTAACGAATGTATCAATAAACACATTCTCTCTTGACGTAAGAATGTTCGGCCTCGGAAACATGACAGGGCATACTTATAATTCCTCTTTTTCTAAAACACTAAAAATTATATTTAACAATAATACGCAGCAGTTTGTAAAAGTGTTAAAGGAAACTGTATGCACTAACTTGCACTGTTCACAGCCGAATTCCATACTTTGGCTTCCTTGTTTCCTTATCTAACGATTGGTGTTGGCGGTAGTACCATCAAGCTTATTTTGTGTATGTAGCTTTGTGTTTATTCTTGTAAATTTTTAGTGCATTTTTGTTTTTGGGTTTGTTCGTTGTGTGTTTCTGGATTATCGATTTATGCTCCATTATGCCTGACATGTTTACTGAGCGCACCTGAACCAAGACCAAAAGGTTGTTCCTGGGCACTTAATAAAAAAATCGATTGATTCATTGATTGAATATTTATTATTATTATTATTATTAAAGATTGTAATGTATATTATTATTATTAAAGAGCAACACTCTAAACACGACAAAAAACATCTCGTCGAGAAAAATGAAAGAACCTAAACTGATTCCGCAGAGGTGATAGAACCCTTAAAACCGGACGACCGACCCAATAACATGCAAGACTGGATTCAGCCAACATTGCAAAAAGAAAACCAACACAAAAAACTTGTTATCGCTCCTCGACTTCTTGAAAAAATCCAAAGCGCAAAGCAACTTGCAACGCATTCTTTTTTTTCCCATCTTTGTTTTCACCCAACACTTCTCCGGTCATACAGCAGTGTAACCCTTGCCAGCTGTGTAATTTCCGTTCAATAAAAACGTTTCTCAATCAATGATTAATGTAACTCTACCTCAGTAAATTTTATTAGTATACTTCATTTTTTTATATATATAAATAAAAGCCACTGATATAGTGTGTTCAGTGTGTTCCCCTCGTTGCGGTCTCATACGCCCTTTTATTCATTTATTTTCTCTCTAAATCCCAATAGGACTTTTTTTTTTTCAAATAACCCTTTGATATATGGCTACCATTTTTTTTTCAATATTTCTTTAATGAAGTTTTGGCTCCCCAGGCAGTACCGATTGAGGACTTATTTTTTAATATTTTGATTGCCCCCCACTAAATTATGACCCTTGACAGAAAAGGAATCCCAAGGACGACAAGCTACAACACCAGGCTCATCAAAGTGTATACACAGAAATCAAGAGCAGCTATCTGCCTCAAGTGCCATAGGCTTTGGGCACAAAGCGGCAGTCTGTACGAGGCGACAAAGATGCAAGGAGTGCAGCGAAGCACACCCGGAAGAGACGCAGTGCGGAGAAACGTACTGCGCAAACTGCCGAGTATCGGGCGAAATGGCGCAGGATACCACCTGTCTAGCCAAGAAGAAAGCAAATGCGCATCTCCAGAAGAGACCAAAGGATCCAACGACGTGAGGAAGTTTGCAACGTAACCACGCAACAATGAAGTGGGAGGACGCAGAACGAACTGCAACAGGTTCTCACCACTTTAAAGGATTTCCCTCCGCTCAAGCAGTTGTAACACGGGGCGCATCCGGTAAGCAGACATACCGACAATCCCTTCAAGCGAAAGGCGAAACGGCAAGACCCCTAAAGGGCAAGCTGCATCAATGTCCTCGTTTATGGCTTCATGGATAAAGACATTCAGCTGGCTCCAGGCCAAGCCCGCCACAGTATCGTCAAAAGAAACAAACCCAAACATCAGAGACTTTTTAGTGTTGTGTCGTTTACCCGCAGGTCTCGGGGTTTTTTCAACCATGCCCAAACATCAGCTTGCAAAAAGTATCAGAATTGATGAGACGTGATTCATGGGGCAGCAATTTTGACCAAGCTGATGCAGAAACCCAAACGTGTAGACCAGTGGTTCTCAAATGGGGGTCCGCGAAGGCATACTAGGGGTCCGCGAAGCCCAGCCTCATCAGTCAAGCCCGGCAATAAAAGTTTTTTTTTTTTCTTAAGTTGAGAAGAAACGTTTCAATTTTCGGGGGAGTTTTCTCGTGTATATGACATTAGGAGAACCCTACTTCACACTAGCACATAGTTATATTCATTTATTAAATCTTTATCATAATTAACCTATACTTTCCCTTCCCCTCACCACGAACGGGGTCCTCCATCGTCCCCGGCGATCCACAAGGGGTCCGCGAAACATCGATGGCTGAGAACCACTGGTTTAGACAATGCCGCAGCTTCATCTTCTTTTGAAACGCAATCTCAGACAAAAAAATGGCCGCATCACTCACCTTGTAGACATCTAAGTAGCCTCTTCCGTTGCAGTCTTACCTCATTCCTGGTCTGGTCTGCAGCGACAGTAGATGCCGTTCAGCAAACATGCCGCCGCTCGAATCAAGCCAAATTCTGCAGGATACACCAGATAAAATATCCTCATGAGCTTGTATCATCAGCACAATCACGTTTCATATGCCAGAATATCCTACCTTAACGTGACAAGTGTCACTAAAATGCAAATGAAGACACATCCTACTGTTGGTCAATTTTATAGGCCTTTACCTGAATGTCGCACGTTTTGGCACACCTTAAGGGCAGACAAGCAGCCAGAAAGGAGTAAACTCTCCCTCAAATCCTCCTCTTCGTTTGAGAAAGAGAGAGACACTCCTAATTTACGAGGAGAGTAACTCAGAGACCCACTCCTGTGGAGAGCAGAGAGAACCAACGTCACTAGAGGCTTCGTACCAGTTGCGGAGCTCGCGCTCTGTGGCTGAGCCGAAAAATTTCTGGGTTGAACCATGCAGTCGACACTAGCGCTTCGAGTGGCTGGCTGAGCATTAAGAGCGACGTTGGATCCACCCGGCTTCGTCAGCTTTGCGTCCAAACCTTTGCATGTTCCGGTTCTGCACATTGGTAGTGACGACGTCATGCAGAGGCGGCCAGGGCGGCTTGCGCGCTATGTCTTGCAATTGTGGCAAGCTGTGCCCGATAAGGTGTGCAGACCACTTACCGATACTGATAGTGTCATCACTACGGAGCGCTCGACGGTCGCATGTTCATTTTCGCATCGATCAAAGATGTACAGCTTGTGAAGTATGGTTCAGTAAAACGTTCTTCTTGAAGTTAGATAAATCTGTGGTTATGTGAACGTGCTGTGTACCCGGGTGTACAAGCGGTTACAAGAGCAAGGAAGAAAAACGCCACTTATTTAAGCCACCAGCAGACGTCCCAAAAAAAAAAACAAGCTTGGGACCTCGCAATACTGCTCACACGCCAGCCCTTCTTGGCAAGTTACCATGTGCAATCTCCACTTTAACAACGGGCATGTTCCAACAGCGTACAAACACAAAATAGGCAACGACATAGCGCGAGGAAGGTAGGAGCCGTTCGTGGTGCCGTGCCTCGCATCTCCCCTGGAGCCCCAACTGACCATTTTAAACCGAAGCAGTGCCAACGGGCATGGCCTAAGAAGCACGAACGTAAGCACAGTATCTCTAACCCTGCCATGTCCACGATATGTGAGCGTCGACAGCAGCTGGAGGAAGCACGACAGGCTGAACCTTGCGGGGATTACTCGACGTTATCATTGAGGCTTGGTGAGCTTCGCTTTCCCTCGCAGGGGTGGAAGGGAGGTTTGTTTTTTAACGCCTCGAAACCAAGCACTCGTAGAGTATGCTGCAAGGGCTTGATCGTGGACGGCGTGTTCGAGGAGTCTAAAGCATTGTCTTGAACGAGAGTATAATCTTCGCAATCGTCTCGAATAAAAACTGGTTATCTCAAAAAAGCGACGCGCGTATGCACAGCATGCAGGACCTAGAAATCCCACTGCACGAAATAGAACATATAGGATCAGCAGTGGATGACCGTACCAAGGTGTGACGAGTAAAAGTATCAATGTCATCGATGAGATTTGTCCTCGCAAGGACCGTCTCTGATTTTGCTACTCGGGAGAGATGCATAAACTGTGCAAAGCTTCAGCCCCGCTTAACCATCAAGCGCGTGGCAGAAAGTATGACTAAAAGAAAAAAGCGGCGGCATCGTGAAAGCAGGTAATGAAAAATTTAAAGCTGCAACTGAAACGTGCAAATGCTGCAAAGTACAAGTTCTTTTTTCATTTGCAGAAAGAAAGAAAAAAGAAGGTGGTGGAGTCATTAGACATGATGATAGATGATACAGTTCAAGATCCCCCGAGCATGCAAAATTGGCAATCAACGTGGCTCTAAAACTAATGCAAAGCCGAACGACCGTCACAAGTGCGCCACAGCTCAGACTGGCTTATGTACTGCTTACTCTTGAGATTGGCTAGCCCAAAGGGTTATAAGATGACAAAAATAATGGATCTCCTTCCTCTGTCGTCTCGGCAAACTCTCACAGCTCCTCAAGGGATTGCCGTTAAGTAAGGGTTCAACGCACTTACTTTGGCAAGCATATCCAACCAACTAGAGGACAAGTCCAATACCCACAAAGTGGGAACGTTATTGATAGATGAAATCAAGCTGTGCAAAGGATGGAGCTTTGACAAGTTGGCAGGAAAATTTGACATCTTGTATACTCTGAGATGAGGAACAATAAAAAACCAACAAAAACAACAAAATCTCAAATGCTGCTGCGTTTGACATTTTGTAATCTTCATCCGTTTTTTTATTGTTCCCCATCTCAGGGTTTACAAGATGACGATTCATTACCAGCTCGCCTGCACTCTATCACTGCTTACAAGGAAAATTTAGACGGTTTTGTCAATTACAGCAAGTTCACAGATGACGACGCGACAATGAAGCTGGCAGATAATACATTGCTCCTAATGTTTAACCCCATCTTTGAGAGTTGAGTCCAGCCAATTGCTGCTTTTGCAACTAAGGAAGCAGCACCTGGGTGAGCGCTTGCAAGCTTGTCTTAAAAGCCATAATACAGTTACTACATAAAAATAATGGAACTCTTGTTGCGGTCATCAGTGACGGTGCTCGAAACAATAAATCTATGTGGACGCAACTGGGTATATCAGGAAAATTGGGCTTAACCAAACGTAAACTGCAGCACCCGTGCATCCCTGCAGGAAATCCCATACATGTTTTGTGTATGTATGCATGTAGTATGTCTATATGAATACTTTTTGTGTTTGCATATACTGTATTTGGAAATGCAAGTATAGTAGGAATAGACATTTTTGGTTTACAATGAACTTTTACAGGCAGCTACACTTCAGCGTGAAATGGGTCTCTCTAGTAACTTGAGGCAAGCATGCATTTCCATCACAGACGCTTTTGACTTGCAGCTATCAGGACAATAGAATCGCTCTGCCTGCATCAACTACGGTGCGAGTGCTGGGACAGCAGCACTTGCACCGTAGGTGACCCAAAAGCTATGACACCTAACTTAAAATCCATCTATGGGGACCACCACAATTTCTGAAATGTTTTCACGTACCCATCAAAAATGTTGGATGTTAGAAGTGTTTGAGATGACTGTCAAAGTTTTCTAAGGGGCCTGACGTACCCTTTAAGAATTCCTGCAGGGTGCAAGAGACCCATCATAGCTTTTTGAGAGGCCTGTAGAGGTTCTGTCCCAATCCTTTCCGTGAAACTACAGCACCTATCAAAATCATCTTAACGGGTCTGTAGGAGAGGTCACGTGACCATTCAGGATACATTCCGTCGGGGAAGCCGCTCAGCCATTTTGCATCAGGTTGCGCGACGAGTTTTAGAAATTGAGGAGACGTTCACCCGCCCCTTCCCGTCGTGGCGCGGCCCCAGCGAAGAGGAAACAGGCACGGACGAAACAACCCATTGTGGAAAGGATGTTGCTCCTCTCCACTTCAGCTCCTAGTTTCTGCCGTTTACCCCCTCGCACGTTTTGCTGTTTAATTGTAGATAAGCAGTTTCAGTCAGACGAAATACAGCCTTTGTCAGAAGCTGGTCGCCCTGTTTTTTCTGAGTTTTGGAGACCAGGTGTCGCGTTTGCCAGGTTCAGGGTCTAGTTGGAGCGGTCCCGCGCGCACTTGTGACACAGAGCTCTGCTTCCGCGGATTGTTTATGGGCTTGCTTCAGTATCAAGGAGGCAGCCGGGCATGTTGCCTATATTTTGTGTGCAGGCTTTCTTGCCCCTACGTGCGGAACCTCAGTTTTCGAACTTGTGGGAAAGCACCGCTTTTCCACGAGAGGCTGTTTGTTACCTCTAGGGTTGTGTACGTCTGCTCCTTAAGCCCGAAACGCAGGGCCAAACGTAAAGATTCACAGAGGAAACCGGGGCAGGGAGACAGATTAGTCGATGGCCGTAACGACTCTCGCTAAGCCGGAGACAAGCTGCCTCTGGCACTCGGAATCATACCTCTCCCATGACGCTCGCAGACCAGGCACGATACTCTGGTATATGACTGGCATACTTTTCTTTTGCTCGATCATCTCCACTTACGCTTCAGTCGACACGTGCCGGCAGTTCAATTTGCAGCAAAGAGCAGTTGGTCAGCGTCCTGCAATGATTATTTCCCAGTTATGCCGCAATGGATGATATGGTAACCCAGGAGCCGGATAACTGTTGCCCGAGAGAGACTGGTCCGAGCCAATGAGATTATTCTGTCTCTGTTAAAGCACGAGATATGTGCCATTCTTCTCACTAACAAATGTACTCTTATTCGATGTATTTTTTTATTTTTAAATGTAGAATTCAGGTATAACTGAAATATTTATTTATCTGGCAGCACCTGTTCTGACATTTTATGCCAGAAAAACTGATAAAAAACAGTGATGACTAGCGTAAGATACCACAGAAGCGCCCACTAAGTTCAAGCGCCCACTATTAATATTTCCCAAAACTAGAAGAATTCTGCAAATTACATGTTAACTGCTCGATTTGACCAGACAAGCACCCTATGTCTAGATTAACCCAGTTTTCAGTAAAAAAGAGAGGGGGGGGGGGGGAACTCTCCCGGTATTTTACGGTATGCTTCTTTCGGGCTTCGGCCTGACGCCGATGAAGCACGCTCTTCCACTCAACTGAAACGAAAAACGGTTATGTGCGTTCAGGATCAGCTGTGCCCAGAGCGAGTGTCCTCCCATCAAGGCAGAATTGAATCGTCCAGAGCGCGCGCTGTGCCCCGCTAGCCGCCCTCTTGGCCACGCGCTCGCACTGGGTCTTTCATATTGCAGGAGACTGTAGTTATTATTATTTATATATTAATGCTGTTTATCAATCAGACTCCATACTTAACTCAAGTGTCGATCGTGCGCTAACATGTTTTAACCATGAGAAAATTATTAAAGAATATCGCGCTTTTAACATTACAATCAAATTTTCTTTCTTTCCTAGGATGATAATGGCATGGAATCAATTACAAAGAGCGTTGGGTTCATAGCACCAAAGTCAAAACATCTATCGCAAATTTGAAAGCACCCTCGATCTCATGCCATTTGTCCTACTGCAATTGTGTTTTTATTTTATTTATTTTTTTCATTTTGAAGGTTACTTGCTGCGATGATGCCTTGTAATGTCTCGTTACAATGTTGTTGCTATTGTTTTCTCAAAGAAACATTGTTTTATAAGCTGTTCACTCCTGCTTACTCAATAAAGCCTGCAGTATTTCTATATAAAAAAAAGAATCAATATACTTTAAGAGAGACAAAGTGCATGGGAAGCGTTGTGGTACACTAAAGTTACCACTCGTGCAACAAACGCTGGCGGAGTGAAAACGCCTGAGCTGCTTTACCAGCTCTTTATTATTCACATTTTTGCACCAAGAGCCTCGCATATCTTGCAAGAATGGTAGCTTTAGTGCACCCTCACATTCTCAGTCTTTCTCAAATGTACCGATTTATTTGTTTTCAATGACGCTCATCAAGTTTCCAATAGGAACCATGTTTATTTTCACTAATTAAAACGTTTATTAACCACTATTAGTTAATTATCCGACTTTTTGTCCTACACATATAACTGATCTGCCTACACCGCTTAAGTGTAGCTTTCACAGCTTTTTTCAAATAAATCTGTAAAGCCTAAAACATTCCCCTTGTATATTCGTCCCCCCAGCAGTGATCCTCCATAAATCCATTTAGGATTTTCCTTTTTGTTTACAGCTGGTTAACGCAACCTATATTGGGTCCACGTGATTGTGTCCTAGCTAAAACAGCTAGGACTCATTAGCTCAGGTGCATGTAATCATCGTTCAAGGTTTGTTCTACTTTATCAGTAAGCGAAGCTGAATCTACAAGCAAGAGCATATTGCCTCAAACGATGCTTGCATTGCACGAACGAGCATCCTCAGCAAAGATGCTGAAAGCCCGGAGCTCACTCTTCTAGCTTCTGCATGGATGGATGGATGGATGCTAACCACGGCTCTGATGCTAACTAAATCCCCTTTATAGGGAAAAGTAGCGACATCCTTTGAAGAATGCTGTCTGCTATCTTGGAACGATCCAGGCGGCGCTACCGTCGACGCGCAAGCGCGAAAGAGCAAAATATAACAATAAGAGTGTGCATGAGGGACGAGGAGGGAGAGGGAATGCTTATTCTGTCAGAAAAAGAATAATAATTGGGGTTGTGTGGATATTTAGACAGCGTGTAGTCGGTCAGCCATTTCAAAGTTGCGACGAGTCACTCGCTGTAGATGAGCAATTTAGCACAGTGCAGTACAACCGCTAGCCTGGGGTCTTTAACGTGCACCACGCAGTAGTGATACACGACCGCACGCCGGTACAATCCCAATCCTCATCCAGATCGAAACGGGCAGGGGTGGGGATTGAACCTAGGATCCCTGGGTTCTGCAGCGCGAGCTTTCGCTCCACGTGCTCCGAGCCGGTGTGCGCTAGCCCACTTGGCCACCGATCCCCCTATGCTGTCGGAGTGCAGTGCATGCTACGAGCTCATGTCGCCAATCAAATAACGCCGACTGTGCAACGTCACGCCCTTCATCGTCTTTCTTTGAGCACATCCTTTGCGGCTGGTAGACCGTGACAGTGCGCTTTGCGTGTCTTTCAGCCTTTGACTGCACTCTCACTCAAGTACTCAAGTATAAAGCAAGTATAGGAAGGCCGTCTGCTATTTGGAGCGATCCAGGCGGCGCTACAGTCGACGCGCGGGTATAAAAGAGCAAAACATAAAGAGGTGTGCACGTCAGAGGAGGAGGGAGAAGATGTCGCTACCTTTCTTATTCAGTTGCCTTAATGCTAACGGCTGTACCCTTTATAACGGGCAGTAGCTTGCACCACCTAGCCTACAAATTTAAAACCAAAATTATTCCTCCTTTAACCCTTCTAAGCCAAATTGCTTCTCCTCTGCTATTTCGTAACTATAACGAGGTGGTGTGGGATATCACCAGGATGACCTTGGCGGGATCGGGCAAAAAAACTAAAAACATAACCAGGTATGTGCGCACCATCATTGTCGGTACTGACAGTTTTACAAGTGGCGACTTTTCCTTGTAACGCCTCTCCAATGTGGCCAACATGGAGATCCCTGTGTCAAGTCCACAAAGTCCAATCCAAAAACACGACCGCTCCGCATTCATCCGTCTGAAAAGTTGTGCGGAATGACGGTCGTGTTTTTCCAAGCTCCCCGAGAGACGCACGAGGATATGAGCAACAACGGAGCGGCTGCGTTGGATGGGACTGGCCAGTCGGGAGGGGAATACAGGATGTCCCTCCCGGCTCTCCCGTCGGGCAAGCGACTTGCAACCACCGTCTTCCTGCACGGCGACCCTAGGGTCAAACCTTACAAGATAGGAGACTTTGCCAGATCTCTGGACGCCGCAATCGGGATGAAGAATGTGGCGGCTCTTGGCGCCTTTCAGCTGAATCACGTATGGGTATGCACGCTTCACGACGTGGAAACACGGGATCGTCTCACTTCTCTCGGGGAACTGACTGTGAAGGAGAGGAGATGCGTCATCGTCGACCCTAATGTGACCGAGGCATCGCTTCGGGTACACTGGCTACCAACCTACGTGAACGACGAAGAGGTGAGCGCCGTTTTCCGATCCTTCGGCAGGATCAAAGACATTCGACGAGAGATGTGGCGGGCGCCGGGTGGCGAGTACGAGATTGAAACTTCTACCAGGATTGTTACTTCTCGCTTCGCGACGGGCTGACCAGGGATGAGCTGCCGCACCAGGCGACAGTTTCCGGATACCCGGTCCTTGTGTCAGTGGCTGGCCGGCCGCCTCTTTGCCTGCGCTGCAGGCAGGTGGGCCACATGGGACGACAATGCAGGGCTCCTTGGTGTAGGCTGTGCCGGGAAGTCGGACACACGGAGGACGACTGTGCTCCAACCTACGCATCCAGGGCAAGAAAGCAGGTGACCACCCCGGCAAACATCCAACTAATGGACCACGATGAGACGGAAGAGACCAACGAGCAAAACCCGACGGCGGTGACGGCGGCGATAGCGGCTGAGCCGACAGTGGCCGCAGAGGCGGTGGTGGGTCCCGGGGCCGTGGCCGAGAAGTCGGAGCCACACGTTCGTGACAAATCGGAGGCTGGTGAACAAGGGAAACCCGACACACCGAAAGCCAATGCTTCGGAGGACACGGCCACTCCGACGCAGTCAGCAGCGGAGGAGACCGCTTCGCCAGCGGGGGCAGCCGCTCCGATGGTTAGCTCCAAGCTTGGTCCTACACCAAAAACCTGTTCCAAGGAAACGAGGGGGCCGATCAGGAAAAGCTCCAGGCAACAAGGGACCAAGGACGAATAGGCCGTCGAGCATCGGCTCCCTCTCGTACTCGTTTTCTCCGTACTGACGTGCCGTCGATGGGGATTAGGGAAGACCGGTCCTGGCTCGCTTGGTGAGCGTCATGTCTCGGTCTCCGTCCAGCAATTTGTTTTTACTTTAATCTTTATTTGCTTGCTGCTTTTCTTTTTTGCTTTATTTCTTAGTCCGCGATGTTCTTGTTTGTCAGAGCCTACCTTTTCACATGTCTGCCATTCACCAATCGATGTATTTTAAACCCGAATCGAGAAAATGTCCTTTTGCCATTATAACATGAACAAAAAAGAGTATCCACTCCCCAACGAAGTAGGGCAAAAATTCAGCGCCCGCTCTACTACTCCCCTTTCTCTGTTTCATTTAAACATTCAATCAGCACGGAACAAGTTTGATGAGTTGAATATTTTTTTAGACGATTTTGGTTTCTCTTTTGATTTCCTTATGTTAACCGAGACGTGGTGCCGTTCTGATGAGACGATGGACCCTTTGGATGGATACACCGTTTATGACTTAAATCGCTGTTTAAAGCGCGGGGGTGGTGTTTGTATTTACGCAAAAACTGCTTTCGAATGTACGGTCATAGATCAGTTGACTACTGTTACAAATGATATTGAAATTCTGACTTTAGAAAGTTCAAAATCTATATTATCTGTTTTGTATCGTCCACCGAATGGTAATATGGACTTGTTTTTGGAATTCATCGAAAAACTCTTTATGTTCATTGGTGAAAACAATGTCGCTTTCTACTTGGGCGGAGATTTTAATATAGATATGATGACGTCATCTCCGCGACAATTGCAGTTTTTGTCACTGTGTAATTCCTACGGTTTCTTTTGTCCAATATCCCAACCAACTCGGGCAAATCATACGAATGCAACGCTTCTAGACTTGTTCATAACAAATATTGATGATTCACGCCTAACTGCTGGTGTTATTGGGGCCACAATCAGTGACCACCTGCCAATTTATTTGTTTGCCGATCTAAAAAATATGTCAAAAACGTCCTCGAATACAAATTACACTTTTCACCGAGATATAAGCTTAAGAAGACTCAACTATTTTGAAGAGGAAATACAACTTACAAACTGGAGCGCGGTTCTTTCCTGTGACTCAGCTGACCAGGCATATGATCTCTTTCTTGAAACGTTTACAAATATCTATAACCGCTGCTTTCCCTACAAGAAGTGTCGAGTGCATAAGAAATCACGCAAGCCGTGGGTTACTTCGGAGATAATTAGAACGATGAATCGAAAGCAGCGCTTCATGACAAATTGCACTACTACATATTGTGAAAAAGAAACAAATAAATAAATAAATATGACAATGAAGCATGCAAGGTTTTTTTTTTTCCATGGAAGATCACTGCCGAAGGAAGTCCGATGCCTCCTTGCACCAGGCTTTAAGGTCCTCCTTCTCCTGGGGTGGACAGTCGGTCAGCGTCTTTGGCAGCGAGCGCCAGAGGGTTACACACTTCACCAAGACAGAGTTCTGGTGACGCACAGTGCGACCGAACAGTGGCTGTAGCCCACCAGATCTAGTAAAGCGCAAGCTTTTAACCAGCGGGAGCTCCTGATCTCTTGGGAGGAGGCTGTCAGCAAGGAGCCGGAGTGACGCAACCTGCCGGCGAAGTGCTAGGGGTTCCACCCCACCATCCTCAGAAGTTCTTGCGTGGACAGGTCACGGTAATGTGGCAGTCCAGGGGAAGCCTGGCACCGCAAGACTGTGTAGGCGGCACGCCGCTGCACACTCTCGAGGGACGCTTTCAGTGAATTCTGGTAAGGGTCCCAAACTGAGGCACAGTACTCGAGTTGTGGGAGCACTAGAGCAGTGTACAGGTCCCGCAATGCACTGGGGCCAGCTCCTCGGGTGACTCGACGCACAAATCCGAGCATCCGGCGGGCTTTTGAGGTCACCTCCCCAATGTGCGGCGAAAAGGTTAATTTTGAATCTACTGTCACACCAAGAAGTCTTGAACGGTTAGTGGCGGGGAGTTCCTCTCCGTTCAGCTGGAAACTGTGCTGTCTGGTGTTATGGCTTCTTGATGTGGTAATGAGGGTTGATGAGCATTTGTTAATGTTCAGGGGGAGCTTGTTTGCCACAGACCAATCATGGACGGTGTTGAGGTCGTCCTGAAGTTGCTGGTACTGGGAGGGATTCTGGACTGGGTGCATAATTGTCAAATCATCTGCATACAAAAGGGGTGTGCACTGCAGGGAAGACGTCACATCGTTGATAAAAATGCTGAACAAAGTCGGCCCAAGAACACTTCCTTGAGGAATTCCCGACAGGACTTGTTTGGGGCTCGACACTGCGCCCCGGAATACAACTCTCTGGGAGCGATCTCGCAGAAAGTCAGAGATCCAATTCTCAAGGCAGCCTGTAATGCCCATCTCGGATAGCTTGCGGCGCAGCATGTTGTGATCCACCCTATCGAAAGCTTGCTTAAAGTCAAGCTGCAAGAGTTGACAGGGGATGCGGTTGTCGAGGTGAGAGCTTAGGGTGTGAACTGTTTCGGCCAGGGCTAACTCACAGCTACGACCGGGCCTAAAGCCGTACTGACAGGGTGAGAGCAGCCCATACTGCTCTAGGTGTTCAAGGAGCCTTTTGTTAAGAATCCGCTCCATTGTCCTGCAAACCACAGACGTAGACGAAATGGGCCTGTATGATGCAACAGATGAGGTCGGGGACCCATTTCCTTTGTGCCCTTGTTTGACCAACATTTATAACCTCGCCCTTCGGGATGGGGTATTTCCCAAGATAATGCAAGTGGCCAAGGTTTCAGTCCTCTACAAGGCAGGGATAAGAACAACGTGGGTAATTACAGGCCTGTGTCTGTACTGCCGGTATTCTCTAAAGGACTAGAAAAAATTATGCACATGAGACTATATGCTTTCTGTGAAAAACACTCAATTATTACCCCTTGTCAGTTCGGTTTCCGAAAGGGGTACTCGACAGAGTTGGCGCTACTAAAACAGAAAGAAATGATACTTACAAACATCGAAAACAAACTGCTAACATTAGGCATATTTATCGATTTTTCGAAGGCATTCGATCGCCTTAACCATAAAACTTTACTGCAGAAACTGGACCTTTGTGGCATCAGGGGTGTTGCCCTGAACCTAATCGAAAGCTATTTGCAAGACCGTTTTCAGTATGTTGAAATTGACGGGGAGCGTTCAAACATGCGCCAAATAAAGGCGGGTGTACCGCAAGGGAGTATTCTCGGGCCCCTCTCTTCAATCTTTTTTATAAATGACACAGTGAACTTAGATAATAGCGTCAACTACATAATATACGCAGATTATACAAGTTTGTTTTTCTCTGGAACTAGCACTGACGTCATAATAGGAAGAGCTAATCAATTCTTGCAGGGTCTAAACGTTTGGACCACCGAAAATTCATTAACAATAAATGTTGCAAAAACTAAGGCAATTATTTTCCGCGCAAAAAATACAAGCTGCACCAGCAGCCTGCCGGGAGGGCTCTCTTTTGCCTCACGAGATGTGGAAATTGTAAAAAATGCTACAGTGCTTAGCGTAACTTTTAATGAACATATGCTGTGAGATGAGACAGTGCAGGACACAACCATAAAACTCTCAAAGGTTGTAGGCGTTTTATATAAACACCGTAATATCTTGCCATCCTCGATAATGCTGCATATATATCACGCCCTGTTCTGCTCATATTTCGATTATTGTTTCCTGGTTTGGGGTACCACTACGAAAACGAACGTTCAGAGACTTTTTATAATGCAAAAGAGGGCAATACGAATAATATGTAATGTAGCGTATGATCACTCCACGAAATCTTTGTTTAAAAACCTTGACACGTTAAAAATCACGAATTACTATAGTTACAAGCTTTTTGATGTCGTATAAAAGATCATTAAACAACCCTGTTAGTGTGTTTAATTCAGTCTCAGGTTTGGAGTCGCGGGACTCAGCATACAGCACTCGTCATTCTCGAAACTGGGCCGCACCGCGCTCCAGAACCACTTATGGTGACCAGAGACTGGCTTTTACTCTCCCAAGAATTTTAAACAACCTTGAAGCAAAGAGAATTTCTGTGGCGAACACAAGCAGAAAGGAAATTCGTGACCTATTTTGAGTGAATCATTACTAATAGCATTGTTTCCATCCTGATTACCGGTGTTGAACCCACCGGTATGGTCGGCTCTTTCTACACCCTCTCATCGCGTACGTTGATGACTCCTCCAATCTTTCCGTGAATTCCGAGATTCTGAATCCTTTGTGCTTCTCTTTGTACTGATTGCATCCCTGTGCATTCTTGAGCACTCGCTGCAACTAATCTTGCTTACAGCTCTTGTAACAGACTGGATTTTATTATTCCCCTCCCCCTCTCCTCCCTCCCCTAGATATACTTGCTTGTGTTGGGGTCTCAGTTACAAATATCTTGAGTATCAGCTGAAAACCAACAAATTACATTTTCATCGTGTAGGTTTGTGATGCAGATTTAAAAATATTAAATTTCATGCGACATATCCTGGGTCTGCCACGACTCTTTTGTATGGCGGGCATCACTCTTGAGGGATGAAGTCATCAGTGGAAACCTCATTAAAGGACCCATGAAACAAATTTTGGACTGCAATATATCAATTTATATTGGTATTTTACTAATAGCACATCGTTCAGTGGGCCAAAAGAAAAAAAGTAGAAAGTCAAAAGCCTGACTTTCGGTACGAAAATTTGAAAAAAACAGCGGACTATTTCGTACCTCCTTTCCTTCGTAAGCTCGCTGCCTTTTCTCTGTGATACATCCGCGGACCCCGCAGCGCGTCACCGGCCCCCGCAGCGCGTCACCGGGCCCATACGAACGTCACACGACACCGGAGCTCACTTAATCCCTTCACCCCTAAGCTGACATTGTGGTGGAAGCTACGCACTTGCCGGACCAATCAGCCGCCTCCCTTTCACCATCTGACCTCATTCTCTGCGCGTGGGTATGCGCGAGAGAGCGTGATCACGTGGCAAAAGTGTGGCTTGCCCAAAGAGCACGTAGCTTCCACAGCACTGTCAGCTTCGTGGTGAACGGGGTGGGGAAAGCAACTTTTGTCTGGATTTTGAGCGACGGCTAATCTTCTAGGGGGAGAATGGATATGTCCGGATTAGACAAACGAGAGTCCGAGCAAGAGGGGACTCCCCTTTCCGTCTTCTTGAACTGTTTGGTAGAATGCGCGATTTATGAGTTGAGGAGGAAAGCTAAACAGGAAAAAGTTGGAAAAGCGTTTCATGACTCCTTTAACGGATGACGAGTGCCTGCTTGGCAAGTATTTTGTAGTTTCATGGGCATAGACTAAATGGGAATTCTGATACATGTTTCCTAAGTATTCAAACTAATTTATTGATAGACACAATGCGAGGAACATAAGTTCCTCACAATATGCACGCTAATTCTTATACTAGTTGTCCCTCGACCTATCAAGCGTTCATCTCGTAGTAGGTAATCTGACAACCTATACCACTGACTACAAGATACCAGCACTAGTTCAGGGATAGAAATATTTGAAATTCCCTTGTATAGCAGGAAAAAATTGGTGCTTCTAGATAACTTTGAACGATCAGTCTTAGTATACAATGGTCATAGCCACAAAAATTAGGTTGCTAGGTCAAGTATAATACATATAAAACAAAAAATCTGGAGACTGTCCCTTTGAGCTTCTACCCATGACCTAGGTAAACAATAATGGGCGATGCAGTATTGCAAGACATTTTTTGCCTTGTTGAGCAAGTCAATTAGATGACGTATACAACATTTTTCCTGCCAGTTCGACTTTCAAACAACAGGTCCTCTCGAAAGTCATAAAACCATACCAGCAGCTCCTTTTTAGCAAAAGTGCACTTTCTGGCAACGTTATGCGAGGATGTTCATAGGCAAATGCTGTTCTATTTTTGTCTGCAGGTGACAGCTGCTACCCCTGCAGCCCTGGCTACTCACCCCCATTGCTGGCAACCCCGCTGGACGGTTGGCCGAGGCCAAACTCTAAAGAGGCACCGCTAAACACGCCGTTGTTGAGAGGTGCATTGGTACACTGAAAAACAGGTTTCAGTGCCTGCAGAGGTACCGTGCTCTGCCCTACAACCCAGAAAGAGGACGTAATATAGCAACAGGATGTGCTATTCTGCACAATGTTTGCTTATACAGCTCCGTTCCGGAGCCTGCCCCCGACCCCTTTGTGTCGGAAGTCTCACTCCGGGCACGGTGATGACAGCAGCGACACCGACAGTGACACCGGCGCTAGGAGCCTCAAAGAAAGAAGGTTAGAGATGCGGTGTCGGAAAAGTCACGGAGGTGGCTGCCTCTACTCAGTCGAGCTTGTCATGCTCTCCGGAGTCAGCATCCTCGCCGTAATCAGTGGCGTCACTAGGGTCAGCGTGCACCCGGGGCGGTGGCCCTCAGCGACACCCCCCCCCCCCGCCCCCCCCCGACCCCGCCGCTCCGCCTCCAATCTCTCTCCCCGGCTCGCCGCCCGCCGCGACACCCCCACAAATGCGCAAATTTTTGGCTCCGATGTGAGGAATCTCTCTATTGGGCTGGGGGCGAAGGCATGTCTTTTTGAATCCACACGCATTATGTGCACGCAGTTCTTCACACATTCTATGCTCACCAGTCTGTTGCAATGACATGCTCTTTACAAGTCGTAATGCAAAACATTTTTCTTTTTTATGAGTTACAGCAGAGCTGATAAGAGCTACCGTAGTTTCCCCAACTTCGTGACCTGTACAAACAAATGTTTGCACGAAGCTACACAAAACTGTGGACAGCTACCGCCATCTATGAGGCGACGGTGACAACCAGACAACCAGTCTAGCCGCCTGCCGTTGCTTGTGAGATGGCGGGCAACCTTTCCAGCTATCATAGAACAATGAATAGTTGGGCGAGTTGTTGGGAATTCATCGTGAGGAAACAGCGCGCAAACAGACGAGGACGAAGAAGAAACACACGGGACGAGCGACACAGCTTCGCTGGTCTTCCTTCTTACCAGAGTGGAAGAGCCAAAATTACTTTTCTCTTTATAAGCCTATGCTGTCAATGTAGTCCACTTGTTTGCTCTCGTAAATGCCTCTGTCAGGTTTATATGAATAAACCTCAGACTGGGGCAGAAATGAACATATAAGTCGAAGGGAACAGAAATGGACGGACGTCTCAAACCCAGCTACAAGGTTTATTTAGTCCGCCTCCTTATATAGCCCTACAATCAGCCACCACCAACACAAGGGGCAACCTCTAACTAGTTCAAACGCTAAACCACTCCAATCAGCCACCACCAACACAAAGGGACAACCTCTAAACAGTCCAAACGCCAAACCCTCCAATACATAGAGTAGTACAATGGACGGCCTTCCTGCCGGTTAGCAAAGATCACTCACAATCTCCCCCAAAATTTAACGAAAGGATCAGTACCTATTCTAACAAGGGTTCACAAGAAAAACAATGCCCTCTCCACCATACAAAAAAAAACTTTAAATGTTAGCAAATGAGACGTCTTTTCCCCATAACTTGGCAAACGAAGAAAACTAAAGCTTCCGTGAGCTAATGAGATGTGTTGGAGCGAGGCACGCTGACAACGTACGGTGGTGAGTACTGTTCCTAAAAATAGCTGTCACGTGCTTTGCTCCGCGACCGATTCCCTCACAGCTGCTCTGACCTTTGAAGTTTGCCAATTACGGTGAAACGGAGTACAGACAAAACAAACAGGAAACGAGCTGCCAGCATACGCTAGTCATACTTCCAACAAAAGGTTTCGTTTCTCCCCAAGTTGGACGACATTTATCGTGAATCTTTAGAGCTGCGAAGCTCTTAGTAACGAGTACTCAAGAATTTTTTTTCTCGTGAGTTTGTGATTTTTACAATGCCCTGCAAGCAAAAAAGATGAAAGAAATCAAACAACCGGCGTTTTCTCGAAACGGTGAAGTACATTCCAAGGGGGTTTAAAAGAACTCGTAAAGAAAACGTCGCAGCTGCGCATGCACGTCGCCAGCCTTGTCTGCATAGTTCATGGTCTTGTGACGGATTACGGAGCTCTATGCGGGTGCTTAGCGGGCGGCGGAAACGGTCTACTGAAACTCCCCAATGTGCGAAAGGAAACGGCGCGATCAATGCTGCATAGCATTTTTTTTTGTGTGGACATTAAAAAAAAGTATTTGTCTTCACTTCGCACTGCACCTTTTAGCACGGAAGTTCCTCTTTGGTTATGATGTCTTTACTTTCTTCAAAAAAATAAAAATATAGTTATTTAAATTACCGAATTACAAAAACGTCGATACTGCATAATTGCTTTCAGTACTTGCATTGATTTTTGCTCGCATAGTGAGTAAGATCAGTTCAAAACATACCCGAAACGAAAAAGGTGGTATGAGGTATTTTCTGAGGTGTTACGTTCTTAGGGGATCCGGACATTTCGGTGTAGGGCGTTTCGGTGCGGTCTTTTTGGTGCACGGACATTTCAGTGCACAATCATTCAAAATCTCGAAATTGTTTTTTTTTTTTAAAGGTAATAAGCATTATTTTAGGGAGAAGTGATTTTTTTTGCATTTTATAAACTTGTAGGCTTGGTCATCTATTTACGGTCACTTACTCATATACGATATAAGTGACTTTGTTAGGCGCAGCACCATCCTGCGGGAGGACTGGGATACGTTGGACGTTATGTTTATTTCACTGGTGTCTCTTTTCCAACGTAACTAGACGCATCACATAGTATTTACGCGTTGGGTCGATACAGGCGTTCTCGGCGCCTTCTGTAAAGGTGTGGGTTATATTATTGGTAATGTGTGTAGGAAAGGCTCCAACAGCAAGAAGCTTGAGATTGTTGAAAATTACTCGAGACATGTGATGCGACTAGTGCGTACGTTGGAAAAGAGACACCGACAAACGAAGCATAACGTCCAACGCCTCCAATCCTCACGCAGGATAATACTGCACCTAACAAAGTAACTTAGGTGGTATATCAGTAAGTGACCGTAAATAAATGACTAAGTTTAAAAAACTATAAAGTGCAGAAAAAATTAATTTTTCGCTAAAATAGTGCTTATTACGTTTAGAAAAAACTAAAAAAAAAAACTCGTGATTTTGATTTCTTATACAATCCGAAAAAGTCCGTGCACCGAAACGTCCGTGCACCGAAACGTCCGTGCACCGAAACGTCCGTGCACCGAAACGTCCGTGCACCGAAACGTTCTAGACCCCTTTCTTAGCGGTTTAACTTTTAGGATGTGCTTTTTTCATGCGTGTGTACTCGTTTTGAGCTGCAGGGCATTTTAAAGTGGAAATCAGGAAGAAAATAAAACAACATGATCCCCTTAGCTTTTCTAGACCAGATTAGCAGCACCATCTGGCAACAATGTGCCTTTGGCGGTTCCATCCACTGTCGGGCGTGAGAGACGGAGCTTGCGTACTCTCTCGGGAGCTGAAACAAAATATCTTGCGACACAAACCAAGTGTTCTAACAAAAGCAAAAACAAAAAGCTTTATTTAAACGATTTATGGATGAGTTGTTGAGTCAGGCCAGGATACCAGATCAAAATATTCAACGAACAAACAAAACATAATTTTCAACGAGTTAGAACGTCCAATAATGGACATTTTGACTCGAAAGACATTTCGAATCGCTATGGCTAGAGTGTCCCCCAGGGTCACGTGGCACCCACAATAAAAATATGCTCCGATATTCCGAAGGCGGCATTCTATAAAAGCACTAAACATGCGACCAAAAAAACAAATCCATCATACAAGGCGAGCGAGGAGTTAGCTAAAACGGGATAGCAGCGTTAGTGGCGTCCAAACGTACGAAAACAAACCAACATGAAATAAGAGAAATTATCTTTATTTGTTGTTTTTGTTTGCAAATATTTACAAATCTGTCTTTTTAAACACGGGAATATTGCTAACACCCGAGAAAACCTCAGCCTCTGATAGCCAGGTCAGTGAACCTAGCGACATTGGAATTTTTCCAATAAGTATAACCAATGACACCCACGCGGACCGTCATAACGACAATCAAGGAAACAAAACATTGCCAAGCCATGTAAAAAAAAAAAACATATTGACACACAGTTGTAATGTTTTTTAGATATTTTTCGTTCGCTTTGCACGATATTTTTTTTATTTTCTTTGGTGGTTGAGCTTTTAGCTGCTTCGTGGAAAGCCGTGATCGGGATATTACCTTTTTTTTTCTGGTAGGTGTCACGTGACCTATACTTCGATCACGGTATTCTACGAAAGCACTGGATGTCCTCGTCCCCTCCTCGTCAAGGACGTCGCCTTCTCCCTGGCCTAGCTAGCGATAGCGTCCCTCATGCTGCCGAAAAGGCTAAAAATAGCCAGCCCCGGGATAGGACAACAAACAAACAAACAGCGTGCGGATTACAGCCCCTCAAATATGGTGATCGAGCATGCGCAGAAGCTTACTGAAAAAAGGAGGATTTCAAGCGCTACAACAAATATAACAGATTAAAAAAACAAGAAAAAAAAAAGATTTGAAGATTGCGGGAGCGAGTCCTGAATCATTTTTCTCGGAAGTGTCGCCGCATCCTGCTTTCTTCTTTTTTCTTTTTCTTGGGTACTAGTTTTTTCTATTCGGCTCACTCGATGAGTGCGGCGAAGGGGTCTAGGAGAACTCGCCACAAGCCCGGTCGTCACAGGCTAACTGGTCATAGGGGAACTCGTCAAGGACGCCAACTCGTCACACCGGAATAATCGTCACAAGGAACACTCGTGTCACGCCTTGGAGTATGACTGTAGGACTACGAATTTACTTCCGCTTATTCCTATTAATTAACTCAACGTGTTGGCAGCTGTGATCAAAAAATGACGCTGAAATTGAAGTAACCATAACTAGATACCACGACACGGTTTAGAAGGAACAAATGACAAATGCGATCTTATTGAGCTTGCACTGGCCATTACAGCATGGAACTCAAGACCAGATACTCCTAGCAATATTTTGAACCGTGGAGAGAGGAGATCCGGTGAAGTGCTCCTCCAGCCTACAATTTACCTTTCTATTTTTGGAAATACGTATTATGAAATTTATTGACTAGCCAAGTCGAAGGTGTATTCACTACCTTAGGCCACCAAAGACGGTTCACGTGAAACAGTTGCACTATACCAAGTACAGCCTACCCCGATTTTTTTCTTCTGATATATATAATGTTTTTATTTGTAAATACTGTTGCAGCATGTCGTTGACAGCATAATAAAAGAAATGCAGCCCCACCGATCTCTCTGCGCTTTTTTTGCTAATCCGATAATCTGCAAGCCACGGACATAAAGGATTCGCTAACATCCGTCAGGAGCGCCAACAGGAGAGCAATAGCTCTGCCTGTTCCACAGATTCCTTTTGCGGTTCGCTTGGACTGAAAGATTTCCAAAATAGTGGCCAGACATTGGAAAAGCGTATGTCACAGAACTTGGTTTGTGAAATGGCATTATTTCTTCAAGCGAGAAATCACCTGCTCACCACTGGGACAACGAAATCGTCACTATTTAAAGGGAAGCTGGGGAGCTTCTTGAAAAAAATGAGTTAGAAGTGAATTCTAGTGGATTTTTGCATTATGAACCCGAATACCCAAACCATTTGCTGCGCAAGTATTGTTAAACGCGAGAAAACGCGACAGACAGTCGCTGTCCGTGACGTCATCGACGGATCTTTTGGCTGCCCAAGGCTAGGGAGGCGGGGCTTCAGCCCTATTTTGAAATTGCTCTTATGGCTCTCCGGCGCGTCGCATTGAAATGTAATTGTGATATCTGTTATTCTAACGGCCAAATGAACACAATTCAAGTGTTTTTTCTCAAATGCTGAACCGCCCCATCTTCCCTTTAATGTGTCAGGTGTATTTGCGCACATGAAGAAAAAATCTGAACACTTCATTCTCCTAACGGCCTATGTCGAATAACAAATCCTTTTCTGAACATGTATGCACAAATAACTCGTTTATTGCTACACTTGTATATACATGTGAATTAAACGAAGTCAAACTGCATTCGTGATTAGATCTTGATGTCTATACCAACTATATTTATATTTTTTAGGGCTTCATTTAACCATAACTTCAACAATAGTTAATGTAACTGTGTTTTTTCACGAGTTTGAGATCTTGCGAATTTTACAAAACACTGGATCCGAAAATAAATAGCTGAAATAGAATTTAGCAATCGGCTATAGTGAGCAGTCTATTTTCTCACCATCGGTCGAACTATTCGCATGATCATGACTGCCGCCATATAAAATGGCGGAAATTTGGTGCCCACTACAGTCGGGTTGATGTCACAAGTTCGACATCAAACGGACACTTTTATGTTGAATCTGTCTCACGCTGCCCAAACTCGTATTCAACCTGTTACTGTTCTTAGAGCAGCTAGGCGGAGCACATAGCTACTCTAACTGATAACAATGAGTAGCACTAGCTATCCATTGTGATCGATGTGAGCACTCTTTGCACAAACACCGATAACTCTTCGTTAGAAATTTGCAAATAATGGATTTTGGGTTCGGAGCAAATTGAAAGTGAATAATGGTTTTGATCGAATGTTTTTTAATCGAATATTGAATGGCTGCTGCGACTCTCTTCATGCTTTTCACTAGTACCGTGTTTGCACGATTGTAACGCGCCCCGATTGTAACGTGCAGGTATATTTAGCCCTCAAATATTCGAAAAATAACTTGATGCCGATTGCACCGCGCAGGTAAAAAAATGGAGGGTGAATACCACATACCTGAAAGACACATTTTATGGAACGAGTAAACTCACACGTACACTCGAAACAACCACACTAGAGAGTCTTCGAGCTCTGGAAAGCGTCCACGTTGGGGGCCTTTGAACCCTTTCCGCGTAGCATTGCAGGCGAAAATCCTGGCCCGTTGTTTACGCCAGTCGCGCACGCACGTCTCCGGGACGCCCAATGCTCGTGACGCAGCTCGGTTGCCTTCCTGTTCCGCAAGGATGATGACTTTGCGCTTGAAAGACGCCTCATAATGAACGCGCCTTTTCTCCATCTTGCCAATACAACTGAAGAACACATGAGCGAAACGGGAGTGACCGGTGTGACAATCGGGAACGCAAAAAGATGGCGTCACGTCGAGTTCACTTTAGTTGGACCACGTGATAGAAAGATGGATAGATAGCGGCTGTACGTTTGAAACAGGCGGTAGCTCGCGCCACCTAGCATACTATGTGGCCATGACGGAGTTTTGACTTTTTTTAAATTTCGGTTCATGGGTTCGATTGTAACGTGCATGCAAATTTGAGCTCGCATTTTCCGGAAAAAAAGTGTGCGTTATAATCGTGCAAACACGGTATTACACCATGCTTCAACAAAAATTCAGTTCCCAAGCTTCTAATTGCCCACTTATGAGCTCCGTTAAATTTAATCTAGCTATATCTATAGACTGGCCTCACACAGTCCAATACCTACAATGGGATGAAAATATGTTCTTCATACCTGAATTAAAACAAAATAAGCACAAATAAATGAACACAGGTTGTTAAAACATTGCATAATAGCCACAGTTAAATTTTGAAGATTTTACTGCAATGTAAATATCAACAATCGCAATGTTTTCTTTACTTTTTTTACTACACCAGGCGCGCACGTGCATTATAGCACTTTGAAAATGTGTTTTTCGCCTCAGTGCGCGGCAGAGCTGCGGTGAAGCGAGCCGCGAGATCACGGTGTCAGCTTTGCGGGGATGCGGAGCGCAATTTCGTCTCGCTTCATTTTGCTGGGGTTGTGGTGACGTCAGAATGCCGAGCTCCGATTGGCTCCGATTAAAGGATAGTGGGTAAACCTGAAGGCAGCTAGCTTTGAGGTCTACACACTATCCTTCCATTAGAGCCAGTCAGAGCTCGGCGTTCCGACGTCACCTCAACCCCAGCAAAAGAAGCAGACGAACTTGCACTCCGCATTGCTTCTCTGCAGTGCATCGGTGCTTGAGGAGAAGCGCACTCAAGGGGCCTAACCCGCAACTATCAACACTTTGAAAAGTATGAATACTGAGGCGAATATCAAATAGCGTATAATCTGAAACTAGTATTTAATAATTCAAATATTTGCACAGCCCTACTCTTCGCACATAGTACTTAGGCATCCGAAAAGACAACCACTGTACTTTCTTAATTTTCAATGGCATCGTCAAGGGTGCCATGTGCCAGACACTTTAAGTTTCCTTTTCAAGAACAGCCTTTGGAGCAGCATGAAGCAGGTTATTCGTTCTGGCACAGTTTGGTGCAAATGGTGCGGCAGTTCTACCACTGAATATGCATTTATGCATTTACTATCATGTACCCAGCCGAAATGTTTGTCATCAGCGCATGGTAACTTCCTGCCACCGGCAGGTGGAGTTGGTATCTATTTCAATTATCTGGAATCAGTTGACGGACATTTTCACCCTAGGGTTATACCGAATCAATAAGTGCTTGCAACATTACGTAGTTAGTTTATGCACTAGAAAGTATTGTTGTTGTTGTTGTTGTTGTTGTTGTTTTTTTTGGGGGGGGGTTGTTAAGAAGTGCTCGAACTTCGTTAGTCTTTCTTGCTGGAAATCATTTCTATTTCAGTTACTAACAAGTGCACCAATTGAGGCATTTTGACCAGTATTGAACACTTTGACTAAACAAATATGAATAGTTGGAAGATGTCACAAGGCAGAGTACAATGTTAAAAATGCCTTCCTTCTGCATGTCAAGTTCCCTTGTAGAGTAATCCAATGTTACTAGAACATACCAGTTAAGGAAACTTGGTATTGAAATCCGGACACCACACGTCCACCAGAAGTGAGCCACAGCGAGCCACAATGGGCAGCAGCGCCAGGCTTGAGAAGCCCACTGAGGCACAAACGCTGTTTGGTCTAGCCAGTTTACAAAATGGCCGCTGCAGCAACAACAGCGGCACTGCAACTCCGTGTCGCTCCTAACAGCTCCTAACAGTTCTCCAAAGCGGACACCTATGGCAGTTTTTCAACTGAGATGCTCAAGTAACAGTGGTGTAACCCGTGCCAAAAATTGAAATGGAGCATAGAGACCCACTTTATTCGGCTGGCGGATGGAGATTCTGCACACCGACGAGCTGAAGCACTAGTGAAGTCAGTGCAGACGACTGGCGCGCACTTGCTGCTGCTTGTCCCTCTACAGCCTGCAGGAAAAGGGGAGGAGAGCATTATGCACACAATACTAATTGTTAAAAAACATATTAGAAAAGGTTCGAGGTTTTAAAAGGTGTAGTAAGCAATAATATAAAAAAAATTCTAAAACAACTTTTTGCTTTGGTAAGCTCTGAGCAGTCCTGCTGCTGAGCAGTTTTCATTATTAACCTTATAATATTACATGTAGACAATGAGTTACTGGCATTAAAGGTACTCCTAAAGCACAGAACAATGGAAAATGGCTGCATTCACGAAAGAAGTCAAAAAGTCTGATCGAAGGAGTATGTGGGGCGAGTAAATCCACTCTTACTCGGTTCTTTTTCTATTTTCGAGCCACCTTGGTGGCGCCCTTGCCTGTGCTTGCAAATGATGAATTTTAGTTAGACTCACAGCAGAGTTGCCGTGTGACATGTCCCTCAGTAACGAGGCCAGTTCCCCATAATTACACGCACACACTCAGGTGGTGAAATGTATGTATGTGTGTGTGTGTGTGTGTGTGTGTGTGTGTGTGTGTGCGCGCGTGCGTGCGTGCGTGCGTGCGTGCGTGCGTGCGTGCATGCATGCATGCATGCATGCATGCATGCATGTATGTATGTATGTATGTATGTACTTACAATTACCCTCAGAGCCCTGAGGAGCATTACATTAAATTTAGGGTTATCAGTGATGGTGACGCTGTCATCGGGAAGGCCATTCCAGTCCACAATAGCTTCTGGTAGAAGGGAATGTTGATGGGCAGTTGAAATGGTCTTGGGGAGGGCAATCTTGCACGAATGATCGAGTTTTGCAGAGATATAGCTGGGCTGGCTGAGGAGAGACTGTCGTAATGATTCCGAATAGTGAATTTTATGAAAACAGGGCAAAGACGGGAAATTCTGCGACGAACGGAAAGATCAGGAAGAGTTAATTGAGATTTCATTGCAGTGACACTAGAAAAGCGGGAGTAATTAGAAAGAATAAATCGAGCAGCATGGTTTTGAACAGATTCGATCGCGTTAGTTAAAATAGAGTGATGTGGGTGCCAGGTAGCTGAAGCATACTCTAGTTTAGGGCGAACAAGCGTGACGTAAAGGAGACCTTTAAGGTTAGAAAAGGCAGACTTGAAATTGCAACAAATATAGCCGAGTGAGTGGTTTGCAGATGATATTGTCTCGTCGACATGAACATTCCAGGACATATTCGTGGTTGAATGAACACCAAGATACTTGTGCTGTGTAGCAGTCTGAATGGTAGTAGCCATTGAGTGGTAATGAGTTTAAGAGCTGGGTGGAAGATGTGAAGCAGAGGTGCACGCACTAGTTAATGTTTAGACTCATCTGCCATGTGTGGCACCATTTAGTAACTTTGTTAATGTCGTTCTGAAGTGCAAGATGGTAGTCTGGGGTTTTTATTAGTCTACAAACAAAACAGTCATCAGCAAAAAGACAAACAGAGGATAAGAGGTGAAGAGGAGATCATTACTGTAGATTAAAAAGAGTAAAGGCTCAAGTACAGTTCCCTGTGGAACACCGGAAGAAACAAAAGAGAAAGAGGAGGATGTGCTGTTAGTGAAAACGAATTGAGAGCGATGAATAAGGAATAATTCAATCCACTTAGGAACATGAGGGTCTAGTTTTAGTGAAGTTTCAAAAGAAGGCGATTGTGTGGAACTTTATCAAAAGCTTTGGCGAAATCAAGGAAAACAGTCAGTACGAAAGCTGGTGTCAAGATTTTTAAACTAGTCGTTAGTTAGAATAAGTAGGTGGGTCTCACAGGAAAGGTGTTTCCAGAAGCCATGCTGTGCATTGGTGAAGAAATTACAGGAATCCAGGAAGTTAATCAGGTGCCTGTAGATGACATGCTCGAGGATCTTGCAGATGAGTGTTATTGGCCGATAATTTAGTGGAGATGTCCGACTGCCGGATTTGTCGATTGGAATGACCTTAATAATTTTCCCAGCCAGCGGGTATCACCCCTGTGTCCAGGGACTGCTGAAATATCTTTGTGAGGTAAAGACCGGATGAAAATTTAGTGTTAGTGAGAACCTTCATATTATTATCCTCTATGTCACACAATGAACATATTTTGAGGGTTTCTATAATGCTGATAACACCTTGAATGTTTATAACAATTGAATCCATTGGAAAATCATTCTCCGTAACAGGAGGAGTTCCAGTAATGGGTGTAGAGATGGTGAAAGCATCAGAAAACGCACTTCTTAAAATATTCGCACATTCACTATTCAATACGTTATCACCAGAGCTATTCACAAGATTAATTTCCGAGTATGGTTTTTCATTAAGAAATCGCCAAAATTTGCGAGGGTTGTTTAGTAACATATTAGGTAGAGTTTGCAGAAAGAATGTGCCCTTACAGCACTTCAGCACTTCAACATACTTTTATATTCAGAAGAGCAAGTGGCATGCTTAGACCAAGCTTCCGATGTATTTGCTTTTTTAGCGCTCCTGAAAAATATTTTCTTTCTATTAGATAAACGACGAAGTGAATTATTGAACCATGGTTTAGATGTAGTAGTGTGAATTGTTGCGCACAGTATGTAATTTTCAATACGTTCAAATAATTTTGTCTCGAAGGCTAGCCAATTTTATTAGCATTATGGCAACCGAAGGTTTCATTGAAATAAACAAAATAAAGCTGTGGCTGTTGGATACTTCAATTATACATATGAATAATTTCTGTTTTCAGTTTGAAGTCTAAGAACACTGCCTTCTAAGTTAACTGGCTAAAGTAGGGTTGACCAAAATGTCAGCCTAACAGCAATAATTGGGAGTTCCCTACACTCAGAGTTCTCTTGACACCTACACTTGCAAGTTGACGAAGCGCATTGACTGCACCTCTCTGCACGAGCAGCATTTCCTGCTGAACTGCAAGCTGCTGTTGCTGCGCGGCCAGCAGACCCTGCTGTGTGGCCAGCAGTTCTCGCTGGACAGCCAGCTGGTCACTGCCGAATGGACAGCAGATCCCCTGCCATATCGGTTCCAGACCTGGCCCTAGTTCTTCGGGCTGGCATGGCACCTTGTTGATGCTGCACCGCTAATGATACAAAACACATTTGTAATAGCATGCACACTGCAATAAACAATCGCAGCCTTCCCATCTTTCTCGTTCATACTATTCGGTAGTAGGGGGCATGCCACTAGTGCAGGAGGTTCCTCCTCTCCTCCCTTTGCCATGTCGCCTTCAGCCACAAAGCCCTGCATAATATAATTCAAGTATGTAACATGGCACAATGCTATACAGCCCTTCCAGTAACAGCTGTGTCTAATAGCGTGCACCCTAAACTCAATATTTTTTTTTTTCAAATGTTACGGATGTATTGTTTCACGAGTGGGTCTAGAAATGTGCTGCAGCCCCGATATCCAAGCTTTCGTGTAAAACACCACGAGGCAATACATTTGCACCACATCGTTTTGTACATTCGTGTTCAATAAGGTAAAACGCAGCATGGCGTCTGCTCACGATCCAAGAGATTCACGGTACTTACCGAAGCCGCTGCTGCAGCCGCGGAGTCCCGCGGCGACGCGTCCACTGCCGAGGGTGCACGCCCGCCCTTTTGCGAGGAATCCGTCCCCATGAAGGATATTTTTTCTTGCTCCGCGTTTTGGGGCGGCCCATCACTCACGCCCCCACCGGTCTTCCGTACGGCGCATGAGACACTCAGGTCACAAGCCCTCGCCTGGCATGCACGCGAGTTCCAGAAAGTCATTCTTTATGGCCGAGCCTAGGGCATTTAACTCTCAAACTATTACGCCCCATGGTGTATTTCGCTCCTCCTTGGCTATGAGGGCTGTCTGTAGCAGTCCCCACGAGTACTTAATTTTCGCCGAGAAAATCCAGGAGATGCGCAAACTGTTGTGCCGAGACGCGGGGACCTAGCTTGCGCTTCTTAGCGCTGTCGGCCACGACTGTCTTTGCAATGTAAAGGGCTGTAGTTAACGCTAACCCTCATACAGCATTTTGTCATTGGTGGCACCTCAAACAAAATCCTGGCTACGTGCCTGATAAGTACTACTTCATGCAACCAGATTTCAGGAATATGTCTTTTCTAAATTTTAATTGCCTCATGCTATCCATTTTGCTAACTTCAAGATACTATTTTTATTATTATATTCACCGCAGTGTTTTGAGATTCTTAAAGGGAACACTTTAGGGGAACAATCCCAATAGAGTTTCAACTCGATTGTGCGTGTTGACCGACGTCACGATGGAGTTGGCTCGCCGGAGGAGTTTTCAAGCAATGGAGATTAGGCTCCTCCCACCGGCAACGTCACGATGTAGATTCTCCATCGCTTTTTCTAGCATAGACGGACGGGCGACCAGGTTAGAAGGGATGCAGCTACCGATGAAGTTGCATTGCGGAGGAGGCTAGCCTCATCACGTCATTCCATGCCCCTGCTCTTTCCAGCAATGCTATTTATTATAGCATGCCACAAAGCCAGCGACGTCAATGCCCGGGCTAGTTGGAGCCACTGATCTCTGCTGTAGTAGGCTGGATCACGGATCGAGGATCGTCTCAATGGGGACGAGTGGCACCACCGGCGGCCATCACTTGACGCCGGCTAATGCATGGGACTCTATGGGAAAGACGAAGAAAAGTGACGTTCCCCCGCTTGTAAACTGTTGTCGGCACTGAATCTTTTGGCTGCTTTTCGGCGAAGCCTGTCAAATAGCTAGTGCACAAACATTAAAACTGACGACCCTCACGGTAGTTATATAGAAATGTTTTGTGGTCGGGAGTGGTTCTACTCAGCAAAAAATGTGGAGCAGACTCATTGAGACGAGAGTTACCTAGAGTTACCTTGGAGTCGGTAGCGGTTTCAATAAGTTGGGCTTAGCAGGCGACAAGCTTGAAGGCTCTGCTACGCAGAATCCGCTCACTCCCGGAAAGACGCTGCCAATATGGAACTTTTTCAACATTCATCAACTTCTGGGCTTCCTCGAGGATCGGCCTTATTGACGGTAAGTTTATTTGTTCACTCCACCACGAGAGCAAGCTTGCCAGATCAGCCGTGGCTGCTCTGGCACAATATTTTAATGGGCATTCGAATGCTTGACAAATACCGATTCGATCTCCAAACATCACAATATAACGTATTGCAGCACATCGTAAAATGCTTGCGCTTCGAGCACCGTGTAGAAGCTTCAATTTCCTTCTTTTGTGTGTTTCTCCCATTGACTTGCGTGTATGCACGGCTTGCATTGACGTCACATCAGCCACCACTGCTCCGGACCATGCTCCGGTGCCCGTACCTTCTGGAGCACACATTTAGCACCATTGAATTTCTTCCTCTCGGCAGAACCTTGCCGAAAAGAACAGATTTGATGATGCCAAAATGTATGCTGCGAAAGGTGCGGGCGCAAGAATGGTACGGAGCAATGGCGGCTGGTACTGTGCCATATGCTGATGCCGGAGCAAGGCACATATAGCCTGATGTCAAGCAATGGCTGCCAGTGGCACCACCAACGTGCTCCCGATATGCAATCCAGCCTACTGCAATAGAGATCAGTGGTTGGTGCACGCTTCAAGAAAATTGGCCTGTGCATAGGTTGCTAAGCTGCACAAATGTCCGTAGAACTATGGCCGCAGTTGAAGAAATGTCCACAGGTTCCTGCCACCTGACGATGTTGGACGCGCAAGAAGCGAATGCCCGTGGCTCCGAGTCCAGTAGAGGCAAATGTGCAGGCCCTCCCCACCGCCACCTCCGAGGCGTATTTTGCGGAATTGTGCACAACTGTTTTTAACACTTCGCCGAGTCACGCGAGAGAGTCGCATGAACTACCCGTGCCGCAGAGCACGTGAGCTCGGCCGGTGTCCAGAGAGATGAGCGAATATTGTGGAATCACGGCTGCCGGAGCGGCGTCTACCGCCGTTTCGATCAGACAGGAGCGCGTCGCTTTGAAGCAAGCAAACCAGCAGATAAGAAAGGACGCGCGTGTGCACTGCACGGTTCTGACGTCACTTCCGTGATCAAGTTTTCGTGACATCGACCTCCAGACCGGGCAGGTAGAGCTATATGTAGAAACCATGGTGTCATACGCTGCGTCCTGTCCAGTTCTCTCTTCTTTTCGTCCGTGTTGTTTTGGCGTATTACACCATGATGCAAAACCAACTAGCCCAACTAGCCATCCTTATACATAGAAAGAGTTTCACCATTCATTGGAAAGTATAGGAGGCAAATGAGGAGGCGTCACTGGCCGAAAGCGGGCTGGGCGTGTCCCAGCCCGCTTTCGACTGCAAATAATACCCTGGCGGTGGTCGCGAGAAACAAAATTAATAAGTGCGTCGGAGTAACTCTCGGTGACTGAAAATATGATGCACGTGATTATACGATCACAGTCATACAAAATCAATATCTAGGAGAACGACCGACATGATCTGTACGCCAGGTGCCGAGAATATGCGGTCTGAGCCACGTCCGAGCGGTCAGACTCCGTCCGAGCAAAACAGAGTTCAAGCGGCACATTCGATTCTTACATCTCTTTGCATGATCATAATCGAAGCATCACGTGGACTATATTTTAGGCCATAAACAGTTACTCCATTCAACCCTTACGCACTGATTAAAGTGTTTCTCGCTACCACCGCTAGGAGATTATTTTCGGCTTCTGATTGGCCAAGAGAGCGTGTCAAGCCTTCTATCTGCGTCTCGTACACGCCCTGGCTCTGCCCGCTCCTCCCATTGACCAAACTCTTGACGACAGCGCTACCACGCTCGCACGAACGGAGGGGGTCGGTTCTTCGAAGCGCTGCTGCTCGTGGCTTCGTTTGGCGTATCCTTCGCACGAAACCGGGTGCGAATGAAACGCAAGAAGACGAAGCCACATTCTACTCGCGGCAAGTGCGTGGTTTCAGTGCTGTGGAAGTCACGCTAACGTCGATTGTCCGGTAGATCAGCGCCTTATCGCGGCGTGAAACAGCAGGTCAGCGAGGCTAGCGTGTGCCTTCTGCCACACGCGAAGTAGACCCACTGACCTGCTGCTTCACGCCGCGATAAGGCGCTGATCTACGGGACAATCGACGTTCGCGCGATATTGTTGGGAAATCTGGAGGCTGTACCACAAAACAGCTGACGCCGAGTTTAAACCCCGTGGTAAGGGAGCACAAAAATGGACGTCGCCCTTGTGCAACATGAAACGAAATACAACGGCTAGTTACGGCATACAGCACAGGCTGTCAGGATGTCACGACAAAGAAGTTTGGGCCAGTGGCTGGGAGAGCCGGTTTTTCGGTCAGGCAACAAAAGCAAACAGAGCGCGGGTGGGCCTACCTTGTGAACGTGTCGCCCTTCCGCCAGTAGCGTTGTCTCGGAGTCGGGGAGTGTCGTCAAGCTGGTGTCTACTACGTGGAACTAGAAGGCCTATGAACTGTGCGAGTAGAACGGCGCACGACTACGCAGGAACAATACAAAACAACTGCGACCGCGAAGTGCGATGCATTGTGCGAAGCGTCGATTGCCGCGGGCGCGGCGAAAGACAGCTACGACATTGGATTGGATTGAAAGCCGCAAGTCTGATGTCTCCACAACAAACCGTTGCTAGGGGTGTTGCTAAGGGCGAATACATGGAACTGTATTTCATTCCAAAAGAACCATCGTTCGAAAATTCGACGTCGAATTTAAACATCTAAAAATAATACACTACTTTCATAAAATTCCAGCATACAGCACTCCGCGTTTTACACTCATGGAACTAGTAGGCCAGGGATGGATTGTGGCATGGTTTCGGTTTCGTATCGAGACGTCGACAACAAATCACACACAGAGCAGGCCGTCTACATCAGCATGACTCTTGTGGCTTGGCAGCGGGTCAGGTGCCCCAACCGAGGGGCTGGCTGGCATTCGGACAGGAGCTGCGAGAGTTTCACAGAACAGCGTTCCTGCAATGATTAAAAGAAACAAATGTTGCATGCGTGCTTGACTCACGATATGAGAAACCTAGGACAGCTGCGAGTCTTCAAATTTCTATCCCCTGATGCCATGCACAAAGGTCTTGCATGAACCATGCGCAAAACTTTCATTTTGTTTCTTCAGTTCTTAATGGTTAAAATAAAAATCCGAATTGTGATGTTGAGCTAGCCACAGCTAACTGAGCAGGTGCAGATCAACATATTGGCATGACACGGCAACAACAGCATGTTCTTTCCCGGTATGTTGAATAGAACCTGGGACGGAGCTTGATGGTACTTATATCTCAACTATAAAAGGGAAATATTAAGAAGAAATGAGAAAATAGGGAAGACGCGAATATTGCATAAAAGCGAAAGCAAGCACCGAGGCGGCGCCATTCTATCAGAAGTGATAGTTTCACTTCATATCATTTACGAAGTTTGAGAACGTACGTTTGGTTTCGAAAACATAGAAGTGCCAGTAGTAAAGGCGAAGATTGAAAGATTTCAACAAGCCTAGCTTAGCTATCGTGTAAAGGAATTCGTTTGAAGAAAGAAAAAAAAATCCTGCTCGCTTATAGCTCGGCAAGCCGTCACTTCTGTGCTCGGCGGGCCGTCACTTTGAAATGTTTTCCCGAAGAGTAAACGTTTCAGAAACATCCTAAATATATGTGTGTTTGTTAATCTCACATGACAACGCTTAAACACTAAGACAGTTTCGATTTCTGTAGAGTAAGCCAAC